>JAKCPI010027276.1:0-67533 GCA_023213315.1 Euborellia annulipes
TTACTTTGAGGTATGATAGTTGGAAGAAAGCAAAACAGATTTTTTTTTTTCAGAATATTTAATTAATCTAACATGGCGATCGATTTCGTCACGGGACATCTCAGGCCATATGGAATTAAAATTTACAATTATTACAATTTAAACAAATTTGCATAAATAACATCTCGGTATCAATCAATCAAATATATATATATGAGGAGTGTATATATATATTGATTGATATATTTGATTGATTGTACCGAGATGTTATTTATGCAAATTTGTTTAAATTGTAATAATTGTAAATTTTAATTCCAGCTGGCCTGACGATGTCCCCGTGACGAAATCGATCGCCATTAGATTAATTAAATATTCTGAAAAAAAAAATCTGCTTGCTTTCTTCAACTATCATACCTCAAATTCACAATGACAACAGAAATAGAGCAATATATTCAACGTTTATTTTACTTGTCTGGGGAATTAAATACTTTCTTGATAAACTCATCCTGAACGCGTATGGAATTTAATTCAAATACCCGAAAAAAGTAATGGTGTGCGGCCGGGAGTTGAACCACGGATCCACCAATTTGTACTCGATGTACCACTCACTAGACAACAGCACGGCACAGTCACACTAACATAAAACCGAGTACAACCAAATGGATCAACTCCCGGCGGCACACCCTTACTTATTTTGGGTATTTGAATTAATAAATATTGAATTATATAAATTTCCATCGTGGCTCTACATACGCAATGCATATAATATCTTAAATATTATGTAATTTTTTATTTATTTATTAATTAATTAAATTTGAGGTCTTCTAACTCCGAATTTGGGTCCATTTCTCCTGATAATTAAAATTGCTTTCTGGGCGAATTGATATACCCGAATTCCGTGCTGTGGTCTAGTGGTAAGGGCACTCCGAGTAGAAATTGGCAGATGCGTGGTTCAACTCCCGGCGGCACACCCTTACTTATTTCGGATATTTGAATTAATAAATATTGAATTAGATAATGATATTCTAACTCCCCCTTTTTGGTCTCGCTTGTCACTAGCCAAAATTTTAAAAAAATCATTGAAAAATACATATTTCTATTTTGTTATGATGGTAACAATTTCTCATATCAGTCCAGAGATGGCAAGTTACCCGATATATCTTCTACCTCTTTGATGTCAGTATTTGCCCTCCCTCCTTCATCGAACATTTCTTTCCTTAGTCACACAACATAAAATATATAAGCAAAATATTCCTGATTAGGTGACACTTTGTTATTCCTAGTAAAATACAATTAAAATTTATTATTATTTATGACTGTCCTGGACATTCAATTTAATTTAAATCTATTAGACATTTCGCATTTTTTTTTTTTTTTATTTAGAATTTCTCAAAATCTTCTCGGCTCTCTGGATGCAAAAATTGATTTAAAAAGATTTCCATTTATATCTTACCGCTTTACTAGTCTCGCTTTCTATAGTAATGGACATAAATATTTTTCTAATTTGACATGAATCCTTTGAAAATTCTATAGTCTATTATTGAACGAAACTTGGATAAAAAAAAAATCGTACATTAATTGAGTGGATATTCTGGATTTGTTTTTTTAGCTTGTTCGATAAACAGAGAGAAAATAGAGTTTTGTTTGAAATGTATTATCAAAAGACTGACTACAAAAAAGCAATAGAATCAATTCAATTCAATTTAAATAGATACAATCAGGTAGATTTGAGGGTTTAACTTACCTACATAATTTCGTTTTCTCTAATTTAAGTGATGCTCATTATATGCCTAATTGGTTAACTTTGTTTTAAAAAGTTTTTGAAATGTAAATATTTAAACAATTAGAAATCAGGAAAATTCTTAAGGCGGCTACACACGTAACTGCAAACTTGACAAGCATGCACTTGCAAGCAAAATGTAGCGTCTGTAGGAGAATTTTGCGCCAGCATTTTAATTGTACAAGCCGCTTGATGCTCGATTGAATTTTAATCATGCACAAGCAAAACTCCGCCATTTTATATAGACTTCTTGACATTTGATATTTATATATTAATTCATTTAAAATTTCAATTTAAATATTAATATTTATTGTGTCTCTGTTTAAAGCAAGTGAGTATTTCTTGTTTTCTTCGAATAAATAACCTTCCGAGTTTGACATTTTTAGGTTAATTTTCGGCAAAAGCTGTTTCTTGCACAAGCATACTTGTGCCGGGGGGTGCCGAACCCAAAGGGAATTTGTGCATATTGGTACAAAAAGATTGCACATGCTTGCATGTCAAGTCCTTAAAAGAATATTTTAACGAATAAAACGAAAGAGTTCAAAACAAAAAGCAGATTATATTTACTTTTACAACCCATAAATATTTTCTCTCTACTTCTCAACGCATTTGACGAATGCGGGGTCAATTTATGTACTATTATAGAGCTATGACAATTGGTTATTCAGTGGCAAACCACGTAAAGGAAATGGTTTTGGAAGCTCAAATTCACCTCTTAAAGGGAAAGAGAATAAGCAAGTAACGTGCTGAAATGCAATTAGGGAATATCTCTCCCAGCTTCAAACATTTCATTAATACCGATATCAAAATATCTAATTTATATGCCTAATTATGAATAAAATAAATACACGAAAGAATATTTTCAACATTTCATCAATTTTTTCTCAACTTGGCTAAAATTCCACATTTTTTCTCTAATATCTTGTTATTATATTATAATAAAAGTTCGAATGAAAATTAATATCCCTACTTCATTTTTCTTGCCTATTTATGCAGGCAAGAAATAGTCCTTAATAGGCTTGCCTCTTTAGAATCGTTCGACCGCAATTGATGACACTTAGCATAATTATTGTATTAGGATCTAGCAAGAGGGAGATTCCTATTCAGTCTATACTAGATTAGGGGTCAATAAATCTCCTCATGGAGGGGGAGAATATACAACTCAGATGGTCGAATTTTATTAAATATTTATTCTTTTATAAATTTGCAAATGTTTGCATCTAATTAAGTAGATCTATATATAGATAGGCCTATACTAATTACATATTCCATAATCTTTTTTTTTTTTGACGATTAAAAAAGTGACATTAAGTAAAGGGTGAATGGCATCTATTGGTAGAAGTAAAATTAGAATATTAAAATTAGTGTAATACTGTTCTTTGTGTCAAAGGTTCGCTTTTCTCCCAATTTCAATGTTTTTTTTTTAACGCGAATTTTGAGAAAATCGAAAAAACTGAAAAAGTACATCAGTAAAGTACTAGTACTCTTTGGTCGATTTTGTTCAAAGGCTTCGTGTCACGTGCCAGGGGTGCCTAACTTAAATATTAAATTTCAACCTCCTAGCTCTTTTCGTTCTTGAGATATTTTGTTCACAGACACACACACAGTCAGACAGACAGGGAGAACATGTTGGATTCAGGAGACCTCAAAACGTGTATATTGAATCCAATACTTTCTCTCTATATATTAACTTATATAGGTAAGAGAAAGTAAAAAAATAAAAAAAGGTCGAATGATTTTCACAAAAGGGAAAAATGGAGTAATTATCCAAAATGATATGAATTTTGTATAAGAATTTTTATTCGGGGGAGGGGGGATAGTTCTATGTTGTGATAATAATTGTAGGGGTGTTTGTTTTGTATGTGACAAACTGTGACATGGGGGGGGGGAACTAGAAAATCGTCAAAAAAGGCGTTACGGAATATATGAACGACCCCTAATATAATTTAATTTACATTCCCCATAAAGTTGAATTTGAGTTTTCAAAAAAATTTGTAATATTTTAATAATTTATTTGCTTAAGTAAAAAATTTCAATTTCAATTACTTACTAAATAAAACCCTTTTATCAAAGGGTAAATAATATTTTTTAATATAACATGTTAATAAAAATAAAACCAAAATAAAAATAGAAAAGCTTTTTAGGTTGATCGAAAATCGATGAAGCTTCGAATAGAGACACCCACTAAACTCTGATGGCAATTCAATAGTAATACTTTTTCTGAAGCGGAAATTTATTAAGAGTTAATTTACTCGAATGTTTTTATTTAGCTGACGGTTCCTTTATTATTATTTTATTTTATTATTTTTTTTTTTTAGTAGGAAATTATTTATATTTCTATTTTTTCAAATAGTTATTGAGAAATTGATAATAAATTTGGTGTGACTAATATTATCTATTTCTCCTATCTTTCCTAGGAATTACAGTGAGCGCCACAATTAACCTGATAGCTTTAGCCTTAAGTATATGGTATAGAATATGGTAAATGGTGAAATAAATTTAAAAAGGTAAAATAAAATCATCTGTACCAGATTTTATGTTTTACTTTTTCGGTCATTAAAATTATTCACTTTACACCATATACTGTACCATATACTTAAGGTTAAAGCTATCAAGTTGGGACTTAATTGCGGCACTCACTGTACAAGTATAAAGTGTGCTTCAATTTTTGGAATATACATTTTAAAGAACATCTCAAAAATAATTGATTTATGAATTTTGAACAACATTGTAAGACCTGTTTTTGAAATAGTACAGTTTTAATACTCTTCCGAAAATTTTATCTAAAAGTTTATTTTTGGATGCCGGGGTGTTGATTTCTCCTAGTTTTGGGGCAGTTGTATTTTTTTTCTAAAAGTTTATTATCCCTTTGACATTCAAATGTTATTAGGTAAATTTTTCAAATTAATATACCTACCATGAACTGGCGGTTCCTAGTAATAATCTCTAGAAATAAAATTGACAGGCTTTAATAATATAATTCAATTATATAATCATTTTAGGTGTATATTAATGATTACGTTGCTTTTAATTTAATATCTTTAATTAAATATGAGCTCTGAATTTTCATTTATTCATCAGTGAGTGAATTGAAACTTAATTTTTAATTTTGTATAATTCATCCATTTTCAAAACCCTAGAGGGAATTTTTTTTAAATTAATTGTGTGGTAGAGAAAATTAAATAAAATCGCTTATTGTATTCTACAAATAACTCAAATGGAATACTAGAAGAAATTTTTTTTCATTCTAACATTAGTATTATTAGTAGTAGGCCCACCTCCAGGACACACGGTTATTTACACGAAACAAACACCTCAAACCCAGCTAGCATATTTTTGAGGTTTATTTATTTTCCATCTCTAACTTCACCTGCATATAGTCCTACTAACCAGTAATATTATAAAATAATGTATGAAGCGTAAAATTTTTTTTTTTTAATAGGTCTATGAAAATTTTACTTTTGTGACTTACAGAATATAAATCCACTTGGGATTCCATACACTGTAAAAAAATTTTTGTTGATTTTACAATTGTGTAGGAAGCTAATTACATAAACAAAAACATATTACATTTAGTAAGTTTTGGAACCATTTACAAATGTAATGTAATTTTAGAAAGTCATTTGAAAATTAGAGTGCAATTGTGTAGTATTTTAGAATTCCCAAACTGCTTTCGAAAAACTACAATTTTTAACTAAAATTACTATACAAACAAACAAAAATTACAATACAGGCTCTTTTTTTTTTTTTTTTTTGTTTATTTGGCTTTCGACCTAAAGCCATGCCAATAACAAAATTTTACAAATTATATACAACAATACAGGCTCTATTTTTCGAAGAAATTTTAATTTTAAATTGTTTTTTTTATTGTAAATATTTGAACGCATAAATTGTAATTTTAGTACAGTATTCCAAAACACACTAAAATTGAGATTTCTTTTACAGTGTTTTAGAGAAGGAAATTTTGCCTTTCCAACCCTTTCGGAGATTGGTCCACCTTGCAGTTTTTCCCCCATTCGGAGAATCTAGAAAAGTTCCTAATAAAAATTCAAATGATAATATCAAATATCTTCTCCGGGAGACAAAAAAAAAATTAAAAAAACCAAAAAAATATAGATCTATAAAGTGTTTCTATTTACTCAATTTATTATTATTTACGCTATTAAACCTGAGTGCTAAATTCTACTCCTATTTTCATTAAAAATTCTTCCAATTGAATAATTAACAAACTCGCAAGCGTAAGTCCCGATCATTAGCCAAATTGAATTTATTTTTTTTCATTTTATGATTAAGTAATGTATTTATTATAATACAGCAATCCGTTGGATATCTCGGGTAATTAATTCCGCAATCAAATTGCATATAAAAACCGTATTAAGCAAATAAAATAATTAATCGGAAAATTTATTATTGATCCATGATTGAGTGTTAGAGTATATTGACTTTAAAAATTACGGTCATCAAATTTTTAATAGCGTAAAAAAAAGTTAATTTTCTCGCTCATTAGGGGTAAATAAATACAGTATAATAATACAATGAGTTTAAGTAAATGAAATCCGACTTAATACCTGATAATTATTTTTGGTCTTGTGTTATTGTATAATTTAATTCCGTCATGTGTCGACAAAATGGGAGGTTGTAATTCCTTGTTTATCACTATATAGCTTATTTTTAAAATAAAATGACATACCTCTGATAAAGAAGGAATCAAAATTCTTTTATTTACGTATTTCACAATCATTTTTACCGGCCTTTCTCAATTATAATTTCTTGAAATTTTTAAGTTACAAAGTTAACAAACACCTTGCAACTGCCTTCATGTTTAGTAGTGAGTACCGTAATTAAAGACATTTAAAGAAAATCTTTAATTTTCACACCTAATAACAATACTTGCTGTTTTTTCTTTTTATTTTCTCTTTCCTAAATATCGATCGTATTAAAAAAAAAAACTCGTATCGTAATCGTAAAAAATCGGATCGTATTAAAAAATTCACTGTCGAGATTTTAAAGGAAATTCACGTTTATATCCCCCCTGAGTTCAAAAAAGGGGCTCTTACAAAATGATCTGTCTTTGTGTGAACAAAATATCTCAAAAACAAAAACTACTTCAAGATTTAAATTTTATATTTGGCACCCAACAGCAAGTTTTTGATTAAAATGGGTTAAAGTACTGTATTTTAATGATATATTTTTTTCGATTTTGATTAAAATTTATATCATTTATTTTTTAAATGCCCTTTAAATATATATTAATATATTCTTGTATTTCCCCCAAAATTGTTTTTTTTTAATTTTAAAAACACTGACACTTTTTTCTCATTCACACTCACACTCACACACACATTCACACCGTCTTTTCAGTAACTTAGGTCATATAAGACTTACGATAACCGTTATTAAATATATATATATATATCTATTGTGGGTCCTGGCATTCTTATTTAAGCCATTTGATATCCAAATGGCTTAAATAAAATCACCGGACTGCCTGGGATCCGAACCCGCGACCCTTGGTATAGAAGCTAGCCACTAGACCAAGCCCGAGGGCCCAAAATTGTTTGAAGCACTCTTTACTCTTGTACTAATTAAAAAACAAGAGAAATGGTTGTTATACCGATAAAATATAAATATTTTTTATGTTGAGAATCTGATTTTGTAGCACACAACTGAATAGTTAAGAGTAAGTTGTGTGATACTGTCAGTCCCACCAAATTTTTTCAACTCATATAGAATCAAGGGCAGATAAAAAGGGGGTAACCCCCCCCCCCCCCCGAGATTTGAGAAAAATATTATTTTTGGGAAAAAAATTTTATTTTTAATATGAAATTTAAAAAATTAATACTTAAAAATATGACTTGCATATATATTCTGGTAAACAAGTACAGTATCAACCTTTAAATTACCGAAAATAAAAAAATTGTGTGCTGTGCGACCAGTCACACCAGATCACTCCCCTGAGAAACTCCTCTGGATCCGCCACTGTATAGAATGCTATAGTACTAAGAATCACTAGTCTGAAAATGGGACCTGTATGGCAGAGCATTCAATACTTTAGAAATCTGGATGAGATTTTGAAAGAATAAAGAGAAGAAGCAAGGTGGTTGGGTGTTGTGAGAAAAAGAAAACAAGCAGGTGGTCGGAGGAGGTTGGTTTTTGCAAACACCGCATAGCACACACACACACACACACACACACACACATGGTTTCGAATCTGTCTGGACGGGATTGCTGCGGTAGACAAGGCGCGCCAAAGCGCCAAGGACAACCGTTGACCTAGAAGAGCGCTGATTCAGCTCTCGTCTCTCCAGCTAACAATCTTGTTCCCCCTCCCCTTTTTTTTTGTTTTTTTTTTTACATTCAACCTAACCTTTTGTTAGAAACACGCTAAAAATACACCAAATCGGTCTTGTTATAAACATATATTTTGTCCAATTCATGCTAATTTTTCTTCGTTGTCCTTCTGCCAAGTCTACATTCTGAATGTTTTTCCATTGCTTATACAAATTTGGGAATTTAAGAATATTCAACCTCCATGGTAATTTTTTATTTAACTAACACCACACACTTACACATTAACACATAAATTTATATTACGCAGTAACATGTTATTTTATATATACAAAAAGTGATAGAATATTCTAAATTCCTTATTTGCATTAGGGTACAGGTCTAATTCATTAGGATCATTAATTTATAAATTTTTCATTATTTGCTGAAGGGTAAAAAAATGTCCAACTCACTAAATTTGTTTTCGGACCACGTTACTGAGTTGTAGTCTCCTCAGAAATTATTAACCAAGCATTTCTCGTCTGCTCAAGAGAAGCTAATTAAATGAGCTAGTCATTAGGTTGCCTATCCTCTACCAGCCAAACACTAATTTCTGGAATCCATCCAATTACCCTACAGAGTACATATTTGTAAGTTTTTTTAATAATAAATTGCAGGTGTAGCAATGAAATCTTTTTCTGAGTTCTGTTGTTTTTAGGAGTTAAATAAGATCTTGAATTAATTTTCTGTATTGCACATATTTATCATATAAAGATTAACAATATTTTAAAATTCAGTTTGTATCAACGTGAGAGAGAGTTCATATAAACTATAATACATGCATTTATTTAAATTGAAAAGTTTGTAATTAGATTTTAATCAATGAAGCTTTCATATTTCTAAGTATTTTATTGAATAATAAACCTACGTAATAATTTATAATTCAATTTCAAATAAAGGCTTATTATTCTAAAATTTTAATAACTTTCGATATAATTAATATTAATATAGCAAGTCTCACAATGTAAATGACAGTGGGGGGGGGAGAGGGTCAAAATCTCCCAAAATAATTTTACCGCTACGACTCTGGTCAAATAATATTTTTGTTCTATCGAAAGCTTATTTGTTCGACCTGAATCGGGCAAAAACGGCTTTACTAAAATAATCCTTCGAAAAAAACTTTTGCACATCTTGAAAATAAAGCCAGCCAGCCAGGCACCATCTTGAAAACTATTTAAATCTTTAAATAAAAAGGAAAGAAATGAAATATTTTCTTTCGACTCTTTCAATTTTAACTCATAAAAAGTATTTTTAAAAAAGTCTGAATGTTTTTTTGGCCCAACCACTCCGTTGCATTTCGTTGTCAAATGATTTTGGCGTTTTGCCAGTCTGACTCTGGTATATTTGTCCTTAGGCATAAAATTTTTCTTTTGTCAATACTTTGTCTGAGAGTTTCACCATGAACTTAATTGAAGCAAATCAAAAATTAGAATAGGTAGGGGAGAGGGGGGACATTGGGACACGAGGCACATTGGGACATTCGAATTTTAGCTCTACTAAATGTGCCCATTTTATTATAGAAAATTTTTTCTTAATAAAATGGGTACTTAATGCACCCTAACGGTCAAAGAGTACAACTCAAACTTTATATTTAGTAGAGCTAAAATTCGAATGTCCCAATGTGCCTCTGTCCCAATGTCCCCCCCCCCTCCCCTATAGCATAAAAAAAAATTAAGTCCACAAAAAAATAATTTTGAAAAAATACTGGTTATGGTTTCATTTTTTACTTTCTCTTACCTATGTATATATGTAAATATATATATATTTTTTTCGTTTCTAATAAATTTTTGTTTTATATACCTTTATTTTCCTCTCTTTAATAAACTTGTACACTAAGGGGGGCCTGAGGCCCTATGTACATTTTAAAGAATAAATAAATAAATAAAAATAATATATAGAGAGAAAGTATTGGATTCATGTCAAAAATTCGATGTCGAGATTTTGATGGATATACACGTTTTGAGGTCCCCTGAATCCAAAAAGTGGTTTTCGCGACATGGTCTGTCTCTGGGTGGGTGTTTGGGTGTTCAATTTTAAGCAAAAAGGAATTGAGCTATGAGGCTGAAATTTTATATATAAGTTAAACACCCCCGGGAGCGGGAAAATAAGCTTTTAATCAAAATCAGCCAAAGAGTACTAGTACTTTACTGATGCACTTTTTCAGTTTTTTCGATTTTCTCTAAATTTGCTTCAACGATTTTTTTTTAAATTCAAAAATCAATTATTTTTTAGATCTTCAATAAAATGTATATTGTCATTTTGCCATTGAAATCTTCTGAAGACCACTTTACTCCTGTATTTCATAGGGAAGATAGGAGAAATGGTTGCCATGGTAACAAAATATAAATATTTTCCCATGTTTATAAATTTGACATCTTAAATACTAATATATATCGGCGGAAACTAAATATATGTCGACACAAAAAATCTGGTGTGACAAGCACAGTACACAACTTTCGATTACCGAAGGTAAGAGAAAGTTGTGTGCTGTGCGCCTGTCACACCAGATTTTTATTTTAAAAATTTTACTTCAATTAATCATAAATTGTTTTTTTTTTTTCAATGATCAAATATCTCCTTTCTTCCCGAAAAGCAAAAATATTTTAGAAATAAACTCCCTCTCTTCAACAACAAAAGCCACTGGGGACCACACATTATTATTCTCGTTAGGATAAAATAAATGAAAAGCTGAGAAAATGTCGAAATGTCAGTTTAACAAATGAAATGAATCCAGCTGCTTCCCTTATCATCATAAATTATTTATTGAATAGATTGTTTGTGTATAGATTATACTGGTGTGTGTGTGTTGTATTTGTAAAGACGTTATCTCAAATTCTACTGAATCAATTAATTTTAAATTATGGATGAAAGCTTTTTCTTATTAACTCAATTTGGTAACAAATTCCCCAAACCAGAAGATTGAGTTACTGAACAAATTCTATTTACTAATAAATTTAGAGAAAAAAACCCACTAATACAAATTTTATTTATTAGAATAAGCCGTGAGAAATAGATTGTATATGTCAAAAATAAGTACAAAATCTACACTAATACCTGTATTTATATTTTTATTTTGGGCATCTTTGGATGTTTAACTCCAATTTGGACATAAATATGAACATGAGAAGCTGAGTCTGGCTTCCTGTGTATTTCTGTCACTTGAAGGTGTCAAATGGCATAAAAAGTCGAATAAAAATAGCCTGGAAACGAGTGAAATTCGAGCGACCGGACCGTTGATGTCGGGTCGGGTGGGTGCTAACTATGGAAAGAGACGAGAGGCGGGTCGACAGATGGTCATCGGAACAGACCAAACCAACGGTCACCGGTCAGTTGGTCGGCCTATGTTAATGGGCGGGTGGCTGGGTTAGGCAGCCTCGTGAAGAGCTAATAATTACTAGTCGGAATTAAATGGAGAGGTATTAGTTAGTACCTGTTGTAGCCATGGGAAGAGCACGTTCGAGGACCAGTCGCTGGCCGTTGCCACGTGTGTAGGTGGTGATGGCATTGTGCCACCATACAGCTAATTCAGCCAATAATCTTATCCACGCCGAAATCAGCCTTGGGGTTATCTGCAAATACCAATCAGAGAAATTTAAAGTTTTCATGCTATAGGTTAGAAAAATATTTTTAAAGATTGATAGGGTGTCGTTGTAGCAAATAAATTCTTTATTCTTATACGAAAAATACATTTTCAAGTGATCCCTAGGGCCACGGGAGCAGAACCCGGGATCTCCAGCCCATCCGGGCTGCACATTGACATTTAGTCACACCAGTAAAAAGTCACTTAGTTATCAATACATGCAGTTCTCAGTGGATTTAACTCACTAAGTGAGAAATCTTTAGCAAAAATATATCACTTGTCATTCTTTTGTTATACTAGCAGGGCAAACTCTATCTTGGCCAGCCCTAAGACCCTATTTAGTGTAAAGGAACCAAAGGGCTAGTCTGGAGATCCCGGGTTCCACTCCCGGATGTCTGAATGGCTTGATCCACCAGAAAAATAAACTCTTACAATATGTTAAGTATTAATCCGAATTAATTATAATAAATAGGTCTCGGAAAAATATTTAACTATAAATTCACAAGGACAGTATTGTTACAATAGGCCTCAAGTATCTGTGGATCTCATCCAGTCCTAAGCGATAAAATATAAATTTTTGGATCGAAGTTCTTTTACGAGGCTTAGGGTAGGGTGAATTGGCAGAAAACGTCACGTAACAAAAAAGTGTTACAGCGCTCGAGCGCCGGCGCAGGAAGGCGAGCATAGCCACCCCCCCCCCACACCAGCTCTAGAGAATTCTCTTTATCTCTATCTCTTTCTATATTATTTAAAAAAAAAAGAATTATTTATTTTTAAAACAGGCATCTGAGCGGCCTTCCGAAAGAATTATTTGTTTTAAAAATAAATAATTTTTTTTATATTAAAGAGCCTCTGATTGTGCCCACTGGACTCGACCAGGCACTTATTTCGGCCTATCTTTATCCTAGAATAAAAACAGAGAAACTTTATCCTTGAATAAAAGTATAAAAATTGTTTCAAATCCACTCTTATACTTTTTATATAATTTATTAATATATTTTTTATTGCACATTTCACTAAATAGCGCTGCAAACCTTGAAACACAATCATCTAAACAAAAATAAATTTTATAATCATTCACTATGCAAATCGATAAAATTTAAATTCAAATTATTACTTTCCTTAATCGAAATATATTTTTATTTACAACGCAACACTTCAATTTCTTTTACTTTCTCTTACCTATGTATATATGTAATATATATATAGAGAGAAAGTATTGGATTCATGTCAAAAATTCGATGTCGAGATTTTGATGGATCTTCACGTTTTGAGGTCCCCTGAATCCAAAAAGTGGTTTTCGCGACATGGTCTGTCTGTGTGTGTGTGGGTGTGTGGGTGTGTGTGTGTGTGGGTGTGTCTGTGTTCAATTTTAAGCATGAAGGAATTGAGCTATGAGGCTGAAATTTTATATTTAAGTTAAACATCCTCCTGGACCGGAAAAATAAGCTTTTAATCAAAATCGGCCAAAGAGTACTAGTACTTTACTGATGCCCTTTTTCAGTTTTTTTCGATTTTCTCAAAATTTGCTCCAACGATTTTTTTTAAATTCAAAAATCAATCATTTTTTAGATGCTCTTTAAAATGTATATTCTCATTTTGCGATTGAAATCTTCTGAAGACCACTTTACTCTTGTATTTCATAGGGAAGGATAGGAGAAATGGTTGCCATGGTAACAAAATATAAATATTTCGCTATACTTATAAATTTTACATCTTGAAAATCGAATATACTGTACTGTCGGAAACTAAACACATGTCGACACAAAAAATCTGGTGAGACAAGCACAGAACACAACTTTCGATTACCGAAGGTAAGAGAAAGTTGTGTGCTGTGCGCCAGTCACACCAGATTTTTTAATTAGCATTTGTTTGAAGCTGTAAATAATTAAATAATATATAAGAACGTCAGATGATTTCAAGGATCCTGAGTAAAGGGGAAAGCTAGTTATCGTTTCTACTATGTTAATTCTCACAACAATGAATTAATTTTCCAACAATCGGTAATTTATTTGCTACATTGATCAATAATAAACAAAAAAAAAAAAAAATATTCCCCCTATAACTACGGTATATGATTCGAGTCCTTAGAGATTAAAGTTTTGAATTAGTTTCGAGAAACAGTTAATTCGAAAATTCACACGTTATACTAATTATAGAACAGAATTTAAATTTAAATTAGTCGAGTCCAGTTTGCCCCCAAGAGATTAGATATATTGGGAGAGAGAGAGTAATTCAAAATGAAGGTTAGTACTGAGCATGTAAGATGAGCCGTTTTTCGGTCGATTGATGTTCCGTGATAGAAAAGGCGGCCATCCATGGTCCCAGTTTCTGGTTCTTATCCCAAGGGAGGAGTGTATCATAGTACTGGACGGGCAATTAACCCGATACCGCAGTCAACCCCCTGACAGTGCCAATAAGATATATCGCTAGAAATTCACAGGGCCATACGTTTTTCAAAGTCCAACCTCTTGGTGCTTTTTTTTTTTAAGTTGGACACAAAAAAAAGTAATATATGGGGAGTAAAACCCACAGGGTGCAATTTACTGGGGAGATGGAGGTTGACAAGTCAGAAGAGAAAGAATATACAATATGATATTAGTAATTTGTCTTTCCTTTAGAGTCAAATTTTCATATAAAGTTAATGTTTTTTTAATAAGTGAATTTTGAATATTGATTTGTGAGTGTTTTGGAGCAGAAATTTAAGGACATCATGTTCCAAGGATCACTGATTTCCTTCTTTTTGTAAGAGGTGAAATTTAAATCATATTTTTTTGTCTATCTATTGATTTCAATAGTATCGTAATAATAAACGTTTGTTTCGTGTTTGCATTTAGGCTATAAATTAAGGAATCAGTCAAAAGAATGAAATAAATAAAAATTTTAGCCTATGGCAAAAATATAAAAAAAAATAAAAATAGAAATTTTTAACTTATTTATTTATTTTTTGCTCTAGACCAGTGGTTCCCAACCGGTGTGCCCCGGCACCCAAGGGTGCCGCGAGAATGCCTAAGGGGTGCCGCGAGATATTTAGATAAAAAAAAATAAAATAAAGAGGCGAAAAAATAAAGTTTTGCTAAAAAAAAGGTCAAATGATTTTCACGCAAGGGAAAAAAAATTTGCCCCAGGGTGGACGTGGAGAGATGCGAGGGAAACATGTTAAAGTTAAAGTTTAGAAATAGAAAATAATTTTGTTTTTTTAAAAAAAAAACGAAATATAAATCTATAAGGCCTATAGGACCATGTTATGCAATAGTGTATCAAGCGCCAAAAAATTGAGTTAAGCACGGAATATTGTTTCAAACTCTATAATTAATAGTATTTTTTATGAAATATGTCCTAAAAAAATTTATATTTTAATGTTACTTGCACAATTGACAAAAAAAATTATATATAATCCAATGAAAACAAAAAACTTTAATGTTAATTTTCTCAAAACTCGGTAGCTGGCACTTGACACACTAATGCGTAACAGGGTCCATATATAAAAATGAAATGGAAAAATATATGTATGTATGTATGTACCCTATATGTTATATAGAAATCCATAATGAATCTACTTGAAATGAAAGAAATGAGCAGCTACAAGGTTGAAATTTTATATTTAAGTTAGGCACCCCCCCCCCCTCCCCTGAGGCGTGAAAATAAGCTTTTGAACAAAATCGGCCATAAAGTAATAGTACTTTACTGAAGTACTGCACAGTTTTTTTTCGCGAAAGCATGGAGGTCCTGGTTCGAATTTATTTATTTATTTTTGAGTTTTTGGAGGTGAGGAAGTTTGTATCTCCATATTTCCTCCTGGCTACAACTGGGTCTAACTAATTAGTGATGTCAATTATTCTTGTTTGGTTGTTTCTTTCATTATTATATAACTATCAATTGTTTTAGTTTTATTAATCCTACTAGAGATCGTTAAATATAAAATTAAGATACTAACTCTTCATGAATCGGCCATTAAAGAAGATGAATGATTCGAGTTTTAGTTCAAATTTTTTAAATCATATCAGTCACCGATTTGTCAAACATTCCTCCTAAATATAACAACCATAAAAGGGACGAGAGGAAACGATTTCTTATGTATTAATATTAAAAGGATGTCCTGAAAGTATCTCGTTACATCATCTCACAAATATGTCTTTGTCATATGTATATAGAAAGTCCAAAAAAAAATTACATCATAAAAATTAGAATTTAATTACAAGTACGATGATAAATCACAAAATAGTCTGGCCGAGATCGTGTATTCATTTTTTTTTTTGCAATTATTATACGTTTTGTTCAAATGTCGAGTTGAGTAATCGGGAAGATAGAGAGCGTCTTAAAACATTAGAAAGTATTCTAGAAATCCATACTAATTAATTGAACTTTACCAAAACTTTTCTAGCCGATTGCGATCTTTCAAAGTGCATCATTTTTCATTTGTTTGTTCAGCAGACCCTAAAAATCCCTTCCGTCTTTTCTTTTTTAAATATATATATAACTTTTAAAGACATATTTTGCAATTCTTCTTTAAAATTTAAATGCATCGTAAAAGTGTGCATCGCAACGTCTCACTGTGCAGCAGTTTTACTGCTCCGCTCTTCATTTCTGCAATCTTAAAGGCATTTTACTCCCTCTGCTCCTTTACCCCTTGTTGTCATCAGAGAAGCAATTTCTTTAGGTTCAAGCTGAGCCCGAGGTCGTTTATCATCTTTTATCATCTAGCAAAAGGTGGATGGGATGTGGAAAGCTTTTATGAGAGAGTTCGTGCATGCTGTTTTATCAACGAGAGTTGAAAATAGTAAAATTAGTGAGTTATGTTATATAATTTTCACTTTATTTAATTTTAAAATTGTTTCAGTCATTTAATAAAGATAAAATTAACATCAAATTAACTAATTGTATTAAAATGAGTCCTGGGCTGTAGCGCGGAGATATAGGTTTCGCCTCATGTACTAGAGATTGGGAGTTCACTTCTCGTTCCAAGAAATGAAAAGTTTTCGGAATTATATTGGATACAACCGGGGCTACAAGTTCCTGATGTGATTGGAGGGGCCAAACCAATATTTTTAAAATAAATGAATCATATTTTTTTAATGCAAATGAAGGGGAGAAGCTTCTTTCAAGATGACACTTCCGACGGCTAAGCATTTTGGTTGCCTATGCTCAAGGCTCCACATCAGGCATTTATGGCGTCAAAAACAATTGTCGAGGACATTATTTACAAATTTTCTCCCTGACTTTAATTTTAATTTTTTACGGTAAAATGTTAAAAATTTTCAAACGATATTCATAAACTGTATATGAAGTTTGTTACACAAACTGTACATGAATTTTACATTTGGATCTATGAAAAGTTCATATCTAAATAATGAATTTTCATAAACCAATTTATTAAAAGTTTATGAAATATTTCATACACTAGTTAAAAAAAAATATCACTCGAGAAGTTTGAACTCGAGCTCTTCCCTTCACATGTATGACGCTTTTACCATTTCGACTACTTACTTTGTTAAGAATATCTATTTTTTAAGCTACTTAAATTTGATTCATTTTTTTTTTTTACTTAATGAACTAGTAGCCTATATGAATTTTATTTCACAAACTGGATATATGCACGAAAGTATATGAAAAACGATTGAAAATTCATATATTTTTTTGCAGTGTAGGCTACATAACAGTTTCGTATAATTATTTAAAAAAAAATAGCTATAAAGGACATTTCCAAGTTTTTGTAATTTTTGGGAAATCTTTGCAACGATAATACAGTCATGAAAAAAAATTTATTTATTTATTTTAATGGCACCTTTCTCGCAACCAAAAATTGTTTTAGAATATTCTTAGGTGTTATTGTGTAATACATTGAATATTTAAACAAAATTGAAAAACGGCCGAAAAGTCGACCAAAAAAAAATGAAATTTTTTTATAGAAATATTTCCTCACTGCATTAATATTTTCCGAGTTTTCTATTCTGCACCACTTACTGTGGAACCTCGCTTAACGAGCATACTCGTAAAGCGAAACAATAAAATTCTCCCCATAGAACTATCCCCCCATGACATAGACTGATGTAACATGCCCACAATCCCGGACTTCCGCCACTCGTTATGCGAAACATCGCTCGTTAAGCAAGTCATTCTGTTTTGATCGTTATGCGAATTACTCGTTATGAGAGGTGCTCGCTAAACGAGTTTCTACTGCATCTTAAATAAAACAAATTTTTAATAAACGAAATTAAATTAGAATATTTTATTTTAAATCAATTAGAATAAAAAAAGAATTATTTGAGAGAAAAGTCGAAATTATAATTGAATTTATTATCGAAACCTTACTCTTTATAGATATAAAATTTGATTAAAACGAGATCATTTATTGGTTGGGTGTTATAGCATCCATAAAAACAGCAAGTAGAAAGAGAAAGAGAGGGGGCAGAGAAGAGAAGCCATTTTGCTCATTGGATTTCAAACCGTAAGAGAAAATTGATATTTTGTCATAAAAAAAAGAAAATTTTATATTAAGAAAACCTTTGATTTATTGATGATTATTTACTTGAAATTGAATGTAGCTAGTTTTTGCGAAATTTAATCTATAAAGGCAAGGAAGAGTAATAACATTTCAATTAGAAGAAGGATGGGGAAAAAAAAAAGAATGTTCCATCCACATTACTCATCAGTCAATATGGCGGATCTCAACTCGAGAGATCTTCGGCCCGGTGATAATTGGATTGGGCTTAATAGCTCTCCAGGATGGCACAAGAGGCTGGCATCCGAGATAAAAGAAAACAAGAGCTCGGATGCTGTGGTCCGGGGTTATGGGATCCATCTCCACCCCACCTACACACAATGTCAACCCTTTTTTTCGTGGTGGGCGGATTTTTTGACGCCTCTGAGATGACCGACCGGATCTCACTCTCTCATCTTCTTGTGGTGTGAAATCCAAACGGGAGATAAAAAATTATGACCGAGAAGAGAGAACCTTAATACTCTTTGGGGTGTAATTTATTTTTCAGAATTACATCTTGTTCCGAAAGTAGATTTCCACTGGAACCAATTTATTTTCTAAATAGCATTCATTCAACTAACTCCAGAGCTTAAATATATTACGAATTATTTATTAATTTTCTGACATATTGAGGTTCAGTATTAAGGAAATGGGCAGAGAATAAAAGATGAGTATTTGCTTTTAATATTGTATATTCCACCATCCGCAAATTATTTGTCATCGTGTTTATTTTATATACTATCATTATTTAGTATCCGGCGTGAACAGGTTTTAAAAAAAAACACTATCTGTAGTCACAATCATAAATTTAATTTTATGCTTGATAATAGAATTTGTATAAAAGAATTTCTCAATTATGAGATTACCAGCAATATATTGAAGATTTGGAAATAAACATTTGTACTCTAACAAGTTTTAACGCCGTATTAAGAAATATTTTAATTTTGTAGGAATTTTTCTGATATTTTTTATTTAACATAATAATTATCAAAAACGTGTATCCAAAAACAAAGGGAAGCCAAGAACTGTGTACATTTTTCGTGTGACATTTCCTTTATATAATTGGAGCGATCTTAAACTTTATGAGGGCTACAATGTTTCTTTCGAAAAAATATCTAGGTCCGTGGACCGCATGCTCCCCACCTTGAACATTTTTGCACCCCGCAAGGTTCATCACACTTTTACAAAAAGGGAGCCAAAACAAAAAAAAAATGTATTGTAGTAAAGAATAAAGAAAGAGCTAATCCAGCTATTTTTATTTCGTTTATTAGGCACTTCAAGCCGACGTTTGGCTCAGATTTGCGACCACCCTCAGGGCAGAAGTGTTTCAATAAAACTCCTCAAAAGTCGAATGGCGCAATTGTGTAAAATATTTATTGCCATTTAATAAGGACCATAGGCTATGCGAGTCGAGGTGATTTTCTCTCATCTTGGGTGTTTTTTATAGGTAAAAAAAAATTTTCCCCAATCCCCCCCTTCCATTTTTGGGGAGTTTTTTTGACACACTTCTGCTCTGGGGGGGGTCGCAAATCTCACCCACACCCCCGGTTGGATTGCCTAAAAAAAAAAAATAAAAATAGCTTCCTTTGCTCTTTCTTTTTTTTTTAACATTAAAAATTATTAACATTTTCTCTTTTTTTTTCTCTCCTCAATAAATTTTTTTTTTTTTTATTTATATATCAATTTTTTTTTTTTTTTTTTTTTTTTTTTTTTTTTTTAGTTTTTTTTTTTTTTTTTTTGTTTTTTTTTTTGTTTTTTTTTCCTGACATAAATGCGAACATTCGTCAGTTGACATAACTTCTGGTTTAACCTATAACTCAGCCAAGAGCTCCTCTAAGTTCGAGACAAATAAAACATGTTCTGATGAAGGGAGGAATAATCGGCCGAAACGTCGCACTTTTTCTTTATTTTGTTTTGGTGATATATAATAGTATATCTGCCCGCTGAGTTATGATGCATTTCCAAAGTTGCCCGCAAGATCATTTGGGTTGGCCATCCCTGATCTAGGTCTTTAAGACCACCATGAATTTAATCGTATTTTAATATTTATTTATTTATTTAAATAATCTCTCCCCATCCTAGAGCTCGTCTTCTCGACATCTCTGCTTGCGCATTCTTAGAAAGCAATTTTATTTGCTTGTAAAATTCCATTTTTATATAAACATATTTAATTAAACTTTTCAAAGTTCAATATAATCATGAAGAGTACCTGCGTATCCAAATTTTTCCTGTCTCTTAATATACAATTTAATATGAATTTTTTTATTCATTGACGTTTCCACGAAATTGTTTATTTTTTTCATCTCAAACAACATAAATCAAATGCTTACTCAAGTGAGGATAGCGTTACTTTAAATCCAACTTATTTTAAGAACGAGTTAATCGAAAATATCCATAACGCTGCAATCGAATCGGTTTGCCAATCGACTGACTCTTCTACTCTCTGTTGCAAAAGTGTTAGTTTCAATTACTTCAATGTTTAATCCTAAAAAGTAATCACAAACGGGGAAATTAAATTTTTAAAGAAAATGATTTTTTTATCATCTTTCAACAGTAAAAAAATAAAATTGCAATGAAAAAAGAAAGGTCAAACAACAAAATAACTTTCTGGTCTCGTTTCTTGTTTTAAAGATACTTTCAACTTCTAATAATTTTTTTTACTAAAAATATGGATCAATCAAATGAAGATAAAAGCTTAGTATTTTTATTTAAAATAAGATATTTTTCTCACTCTAATGAGAATTAACTATCAAAGATTCTTTTCAATCTATAACTATTCGAATTATTTTGTCTTCTTCAGATTGTTTGGATCAAATTCACATAAAATATATTTAACAATTTCTTTGATACAGGGCCGGAACTAGGAGGGCAAAAATTAATTTGCCGCCCCCTCCTTAGTAATATTATAATATGCCGCCCACGCGCTGTCACTGTAACTAAGCCAAAATGATTATAAAATTTTAATCTTTCTTTAAATTTGAGTGCCTAAATTATTTGTAGCCCTAGTTCCTGACATCATCAGCCTAACCATATATCCGCCACGAATAATAGTAATTCTTGTTTCTGAGAGGGATGGGAATTTGAAATAAGAATATATATTTATAAATTATGTATAATATAGATAAATTTGATAGATTTGATAGTTAATTTCTTGGATACCTTTGATTGCGATATGTCCACTTTTCATACGTTTCTTAATAACTAATTTCCAGGGCCGTACTAAGAGTCGAACTAGGCACGCTCCCAGGGGCGGATTAAAGGGGCGATCGCCCCCCCCCCCCCCCCGAGAAGAAAATCAAAAAGTTATAAAAACTAGTAATCTAAAGAAATCATGATTTCCGCTCTTTAATTTCAATTGAATTTGTTACCAATCAATTTAAATAAATAGGAAAGGGGTCTAAATGGCCATAGATGCCGACAAAGTCCTTAAATAAAAAAAACCGCCCCCCCCCCCGACAAAATTGCATTAATCCGCCCCTGCACGCTCCTGGGGCGGCACAATTTGTGAATAAAACCAGCTTATTTACAATAATATTTTTTTTTTTTTAATAGAAAAGTATTTGATGTTGAAAAGGTATGGGTAATCAGAAGTTTCTCAGTGTCGGGGTGGTTGAAGGGGGGGGGCGGCAAAAGATTCCACTGCCTAGAGGCGGCAAATGTCTAAATCCGCATCTGCTGATTTCATTTTGTTTTTGTGAACCACATTTCCTATTTTGCCGCCTCCTGATATGTGCCGCTCCGGGCACATGCCCCACTGCCCTCCTAGATCCGACCCTGCTTTGATATGTAATTGAGAAATTATCTTTTTGAAATAGTGTAACTCCATATTCTCTTTTTAATAAAGCTATTCTGCCCGCGAATTAGACATTCCTTTTGAAATTAAATCCCATGCTATAAAAAATATCAATCAGGTTATCATTTTTACTTTTTAAATAAATAAACGAGAAAAACATTTGAAATATTAAAAATATTTCCATTTTAACTAATGGAATATGATTTTGTATTGTATAAAATATAACAACCCCAATTTGTAAATTGCCATGTTTTATTTTTATTTATTTAAATGAATTTAGGCTTTTTGGTATCGCTTTAATTAATTTTTATTTATTTAATTTATTTATCCGTATCTTATCTTCATTTTTATTAGGGAGCCTGAAATGTTTTTTTTGTAATTAAATTAGAATAATTTAATGAAAACATCGCAACAGCAATTTAAGAACTCATGATTTCATAATTTACTAGATAAGAGGGGCCTGGTCAAAAAAACGTCTCCCTGTTAGCATAAGGCCTCATAAAGAAGGCCAGGCGCGTGGTGGGAGAGCTAAGTTAACTCTTGTGCATCTGAAAGAATCTTTCTCTCTGTTCCTTTCCGGAAGTGACGTCACGAGTAACTTGCCAAGATACAGCCGCCCAAATCTCGCTTCTGAATATTAATCCGTCAATTTTCTTGAAATAATGATTGTAAAAAGTTTTTTCTACCTACCTGGGTGGTAATTTTTTTGATAGGCTATAAGAAAAAGGAACATTATTTAGAAATAAACTTTTTATAATTCCCCTTATCGGCTGTAAAGGCAATTAGGGTTTGATTGTAGACTGATGGCTACTGGGTGACGTTCCACACTCTAGTTTTTCGAGGCCATCCAACCGAAACCTTTAAAAATCGGTTTTAACTTAAATTTTCGAGTTTTTCTCTCTTGACTTTAATTCTTAAATAATATTTAATGTAACCATCAAACAAATTTGCTATAATAAACTGGATTATGAAACAAGAACTCTAAAGGCGCGTTTTCACTAAAGTAAGACCAAGCAACAGGCGACACCAGACGACAGACTTTTTTTGTTGCCTCAGTGAAAACGCGCCTTAATACAAAATAGTAATAAATTTTAATAAAATTAAAAATCATATTTTTCTCTCAAAATTAATAATTAGTTTAATTTATTAATATTCAAATAGGTAGAAAGAATGAGCAAAGCAGCTAGTTTATATTTCAATTTATTGTCAAACCAGGGCCGACGTTTCGGTCGCATATGGGACCATCTTCAGGGCCAGGTTAATGTCTGAAAATATATATCCTAGCCAAGTTATATTGTGTATGCCCAACCAGGGGCGTATATAAGGGGGAGGGGCGAGAGTCCCCCCGAAATTTTTCAAATCTCTATACATATATACGACGGAGTATAAGCCCAATATCTAGATTTTTATTTTTGTTTGAAAAAGTGCGTCTCATAAATAAGTGAAATAAAAAAAATGAAATAATACTTTCTATCATATAAGCAATTTTTTACATATATACTTTAGTGTCTGAGAGGGTCAAGCCCTCTGGTAAAATCAGAAAATATTTGGATTAAAAAAAAATTGTTAATAAAACTTTGGTCTCTGAAAGGGTCGGGCCCCTCGGGGCTCAGGTGAAAACGGAAAAATTTGGATTAAAAATATAAAAAAATTAATGAAAGTTTTTTTCTTTGAGAGGAAGGCCCGGGCCCCTCGGAGCTTGAGTATTTCCGGTATTAAAAAAAAATATTTTTGTCTATGGGGGTTGGGGGGGGGGGTATTCTAAAATCAGTTCGGACCCCCCCTCCCCGAAAAAAATTTCTATATACGCCCCTGTGACCAATACAGTATAACTTGGTGAGGATATATTTTTTCAGACATTAACTTGGCCCTGATGATCAGTGGTGTAGTGGCAAAATGTTCAGTGTGGGAACGCTAAATACCTGGTACATGACTTACCAATGGAGGGGAGGGGGTTTTCCCCCGGAAAATTTTTAGAAAAATTAATAGTGAAATGGTGCAATTCTATTTACTTGCGTAAATAATTATAACTTTATTTGTTATTATTATTTTTTTTTAATGAGTGAAACCAGTGTGGGAACGCCCTTCCCATGCGTTGCCGCTCAACTACACCCCTGCTGATGATGGTCGCATATGCAACCGAAACGTCGGCCCTGATTTGACAATAAATTGAAATATCCTCTAGCTGCTTTGTTACTTATTTGAATATTAACATTCAGCTATATACCTCCTTCAAATAATTTATTAATGTCAAGAGATAGAAGAGGGAGGGAAAGGGGGTAAAATACCCTTAAAGTCATCCAAGAAACATAAATAGGAGAGAGATAATTTATTACGAATGGGCAACTAAAGGATTTGAAACGAAATTTAATATGAAAGTTAATTTCTTAAGTGAATCAAATATTTACTCTTTGAAATAAATAAGACTAAGAAAATACTTATTCGTTCGTTTGAAAAAGTATTTATCTTTTCCGTTTAATTAATTCCAAGTACTGATATTTTTTTCCTCTCTTGATTCTACTATTTATACAGGAAGCCATCAAAAAAAATAAAAAAAATTTCTAAAAATTAGTATTACGATTAATTTCAAATAAATTTTGTAATTTGTTTATATATTATAATTCTTTATCTATACTTTTGTTATTTACATTTAGGTTTAAGTTAAAGACGTGCTTAAAGTTTTGTCTTGAAAGTAAACTGAGATGACTGAATCGTTTATTTTCAAAGCACACCTTTACAATCGACTCTTGTCCTTAAAGATAACGACTCTAAGATAACAACTCACTAAATCATTGCATTCCACTGCATTCTCTCTTTCTTTCACTAAAATAAATATAAATATCAATGTTTGAATTCTAATCTTAAGATTGTCATATAATTAAATAATTTTTTTTTTTTTTTGATAATTCATTTGTTTACTGAATATATTTTAAATAAACTTAGAGATTCCCAACTTGGGCCGGTGCTGATGCGCGAAAGTTTCGTTCGAAAAAATAGAGAATTTTTTGTATCTTTTTTAGGGTGCCCGGGTAAAAAAGGGGAAAAATTATTTATGATTTTACAATTGGCATAAAAAAATCTCAAAAATTTTTTAAACTTTTCCTTTATAATACCTGGATTTAAATTTTTTAAGTATACCTTGAAATCAATTATTAAAATTAATAAATAATGCCGGAAAAGAAAAGAATCAATTTCATTATTGGCTATCAGGTATTAGGGATGAAACGATACCACTGAGGTACCGATACTTTTACTCGATACTGTATCAGTCTTAAAGTATCGATACCAACATGGTATTGATTCATAAGTGGGGTATTGATACTTACTTGTATCGGTCAATTTCTTTGTACAATTAAAGATAATCAAAAACAGCAATAAGTACTAATATATTTATTGATATAATAAAAAAAAAGTAACAATAAGTATATCGTAGCATATTGAATAGAACAATACAAAAAAAAAAACGACAAAATTAGTGGTTAGGAGTTTTGCAAACAGTGCTGTCAACTGCGTAAAACTAAAAAAAGCATTCAAACTCTTCAATTATAAAAAGTAAAATACAGTGGTACGAACCTTTTGTATCCTAAAGTATCGATTCCAAAAGTACTTAGTATCGAAAGAAAAGTATAGAGTAAGTACTCGTATTTACTCGTATCGTTTCCTCCCTAACCAGTATTTAATAAAAAGTTTTATTTTTTTACTTGATCTCGAGGAATTTTGAAATTTAATTCCACCCTTTAAAATGAATGAAATTCCTTTCTTTATAATATACCATTTCTAAATAAAATTTTATTACAAGAATTACTAAATTCACGAGGGACTAACAAATGGAGAGATAAACCGTCAAGTATAAAATTAATTGGTTTAACCAAATATTCTATTCTTATTTTAGGGTTAGGCTCAAGAATTGGTTTTAATTGTCAGGTCGGATTACCGTCCTTAAAATACTTATGTGTTATTACGGAGGGTTTGGAATGTTTCTAAGGGAAGATAAAACTTCCGCTTTCTTGTCCCAAAAAGGATACATTAATGCAAGATGGTCTTGAAATTTTATTTGAAAAGTCCGAAACTATACCAAATAAAAAAGAATGACGTCAAAACTACGTCCAGATTTACCCGAGCTAAGACTTTCCTATAAATTTTAATGCTATCCTACTTTTTTCGCTTTTCAATCTCAACTCTAATTTCATGATAAATAATTGTGATTTAATTGTGTAATTTATTCAGGTGATAGGCTCAAAGTATAATAATGTATGTCTCATCAGCTCCCGCCCTAGGAGGGGTTCATTTGCCCAGGGGCGCTAGTATTTGGGGGCGTGATTTTTGCTGAAAGGAGAGTTGTGTTATTATTGAATCATTAAAATTTTGTATACCATATAATTTGAATTAAAAAAAATTCGATGTTGGATGTTTCGTCTAAACCAGCGTTTTCCAAACTGTGAGGCGCGGGGCCTCCCTAAGGAGGCGCGGACTAGTCTAAGGGGAGGCGCGAATATTGGCCACCAAGATCAATTTTCCAAATGATTGCTAGTTTTATAAATAAAATAATAAAATTTAGAAGATTCTAGGACGGAGGTTTTCCTTAATTAATAAATATGAATAAATAAAAAAATATATTTTTATATAAATTTATATTTTTTAGTGTCCTCGGGGCTTGGTGTAGAGGTTAGCGTGCTAAATTCGTATACCAAAAGTCGCGGGTTCGGACCCCAGGCAGTCCGATGATTTTATTTAAGGCATTTGGTATTCAAATGGCTTAAATAGAAATGCCTGGATCCCCAATAGATATATTAAACATACTGAGTATCGTTAAAAAAGTCTTAAATTGCCTAGTTGCCGAAAAGACTGTATGATTGTGAATGTGAGTGTGAAGGGGAAAAAAGTGTGTTAAAAAAAAAAAGATTGGATTAGGGGTTGAAAAATTGAAAAAAAAATGTCTTAATTTATTTTAGCTAAATCGAAGCCAAATAAATAGAAAACATTCAAAAAATAGCGTTGATTATTATTTTGATTAGGGGGGGGGGGATGAAGGGTTGATTATTTAAGAAAGGCCTTGGAATATTCCAAATCACTTGTTGACATTTTTTTCCAGCTCTAAATAAAGTTAGATTAGAGCAAAAGGTATTTTTTTACTTTTAATAAAAAGGGAATTGTTATTTTCATCTGTTTTATTCCTATAAACAGAGAGAGACGAATCTCCCGTTCAGTCGAGTCGAGAGCGTTGCCGGGATGCAGGCGCTGCTCTCTTTTTTGTGTTTAAAGTGAATCAAAGTGAATAATTAATATAGTGTAACTCACCCTGACCACCCCGTCAGCCAACACACCCTCTTGAGAGTCTTATTAAAGGTAATTATTATGCATTTTATCGTTGAAAAAAAAAAAGATAGAAACAAATAATTTGACTGCGTAAAACGATTCTTTTGAATATGAAATTAAATATTTTGTATTTCACTAAAGGTAGAGGGAGAATATAAGCTTTTGAAAGAGGGAGGGGGGAGTGTAGGTGTCATTGAAAAAAAAATTAGTTTTATTTTTTATCTTTTTTTTTTTTTTTAAAGACACTTTTTTCTCATTCACACTCATTAATTTAACGGGTTAACACTCACACACCTATTCCCACAGTTTTTTCGACAACTTAGGCCATTTAAGACTTTAAACGATACCCGTTATTAATTAATAATATATATATTGGGGGTCCAGGCATTTCTCTTGGCATTTTTTTAAATCTTTTCTTAAGTCACCATTATTTGCCATTATATTCTTTCTATATGGCCTATATTTTTGTTAATCAAATTTCCTTAATATACTTTTACACAGGGGTAGATTAAGGGTTGAAAATTAAAATAAAATAATTTCAAAATAAAATAAAAATTAAAATAATTATTTATAAATGTATTCAAATTATTTTGAGAGTAATATCGCGGTGAAGGCTGGCATTTCATTAAGGAGGGGGGGGGGTGGTATGGAGGCATTAACCAGGGGGGTTAATGCCCCATCCCCTTTAATGCACAAAGATATTAATGTTTTTTAATACTTTTACTAAAAAATAAGGGCATTCCGTTTGAGTTAAAATTTATATTCAATATTTAACAAATAGTATAGTAGGATAGAAACATTTTAATGTCATTCTAAAATTTCTTATTACTGGGGCGGAATTAATTTTTGAAGATTTCGAAACTCTCATAAACAGATAATAATAACACTGGGTAACTTAGGAACCCATCGAATCCCTTGCAGAATTTTGTAAGGATTTTTTTCATTAGATAGAAAAGTAAGATATGAGTCCACTTAGAATTTTACTGGGATGAGTTACCGCATCTTTTTGTATTATAGAACTGATCTCTATCCGAATTTGAATTTTTACTTTCTCTTACCTATATGTATAAGTTAATATACATAGATATAAGTATTGGATTCATGCCAAAAATTCGATGTCGAGATTTTGATGGATATACACGTTTTGAAGCCCCTGAATCCAAAAAAGTGGTTTTCGCGAAATTTTCTGTCTGTCTGTTAGTTTGTGTTCAATTTAAAGCATGAAGGAATTGAGCTAGGAGGTGCCTAGGGCGTGAAAATAAGATTTGAGAAAAATATTTTTCTTCAGGAATGAAAGTTAGAAAAAACGAAGCCAGAATTTTTTCAGCTGACGTTTCGGCTTTGGTCAAAGCCATCCTCGGAGCTGTTAGTGGTCATCCTAAGATGGCTTTGACCAAGACCGAAACGTAAGCTGTTAAAATATATTTTTAAAGAAAAAATTCTGGTTTCGTTTTTTCTAATTAGGCTCAGTGGAAAGAAGATCAGAAATTGTCGAAATCGTTCTTAAAATATTTTTTTTTTTTTTTTTACTCAAATATAGGCCTAAAAAGAATAAGGAAATAAAAAAACTTGGTGGAGATTAAAGTAAATATAAACTTTCCACCAATCAATAAACCAATAATTCAACTTTTTCATTGAAAAAAGAATAAAAGCCTCGTTTCTTTGATAAATGTTTAATTTAATATATATATTAATCAATCAAATTTAAGTGGAGTCGCAGTATGAATTCTTAATTCAATATTAAATTGAAAAAGACGCTTTTAATGAGAGGGGGGAACTAATGCATACGTCATCGATTAGATTAAATATTCCCAAGATTCTTTTCCAAAGGAAGAAGAAGTTGAATGGTGCCCAGGTTCATTTCCCGCTTCCTCTCTATTTTTTATTATCATCCACCTCTCCTTTTGAAAAGAGGAAGTGCTTCAGTTGCTGGTCTCTGCCTTTGTGGGTCTCAATCCTAATTCGTATCAGCTAAGGGCTGCCCTATACAGATCTCTTTTTCTTCATTCACCTTAGCAGATCTGAATCGACGCGGGCATCCACCCAGAAGGGAACTTATTTAAAAGATGGCAATTTCATTCATTTATAATATATATTAAAATAGAAAGCAGGAGATATAGTTAAACATTTCCGTTAGAGATCAATTTTGAAAGGCATTGTAATATTCAAAAATATGAATAAATAATGGAAGAAAGAGGGTTGATGGAGCAGTCAAAGAAAAAAAATTAAAAATAACGTTTCATCATTTAATAGCATGAAACACATTATAATAATTGTTATTGAGCAAAAATTCTTCCCTCTAAATCAGTCGACTTTTTTTTAATTCCCTTTGTGGCTTCTGAGGCCATTTAGGGTTATACGTTTTCGATACATATTTATTATTAATTAATATCGGCGACTACCTATTTTGGTAATGCTTAACCAGGGCCGGAACTAGGAGATTTTTTAATTTGCCGCCCCCTCCTTAAAATTTTCCCTGATCTCAAAAATTTTTTCTGCGAAATATTTTTTTTCGCGGAACCAAATTTTCCCGTCCGAAAAAATATTTTACCTTTTTTTTTTAGGGACGCAAAATTTTTGCCACCCGCCGAACCAAAATTTTTTTTCGTGTGCCGCCCGCGGAACATTTTCTCTCGCGCGGAACCCAAAATTTTTTCCCGTCCGAAAAACTCTAAATTTTTGCCACCCGCGGAACCGAAAATTTTTATCTTTCTTTAATTGCCGCCCCCTGATATCTGCCGCCCGGGGCACCTCCCCCCCCCCCTAGATCCGGCCCTGTGCTTAAGAGCAACTATCTTGCTGGCTGTTGCTCTCCTCTGTTGTCAGGCCCTTCATTCAGTCGGCTTTAAAAGCAAAATAAATAATAATAAACACCTATCTTAAAGGCCGCTACATACGTAACTGCAAACCTGACAAGCATACACGTACAATCTTTTGGTACAAGCAAACTGTAGCGTCTGTAGGAGAATTTTTGCACAAGCATTTTAATTGTGCAAGCCGCTTGGTGCTCGATTGAATTTTAATCATGCACAAGCATATTTGCGCAAGCAAAACTCTCTGCCATATATAGACATCTTGACATTATATATTTATTTAATATACTGTATATTAATTCATTTAAAGTTTCAATTTAAATATTAATATTTATTGTGCCTCTGTTTAAAGCAAACGAGTATTTCTTGTTATCTTCGAATAAATAACCTTCCGAGTTTGACATTTTTAGGTTAATTTTTAGCATAAGCCTTTTTTTGCACAAGCATACTTGAGGCTAAGGTAATCTGTGCATGCTGGTACAAAAAGATTGCACATGCATGCTTTTCAAGTGTGCAGTTACGTGTGTAGCCCCCTTTAGAATAAAGATTATTTTTCGTTTTATTTGCTTATTAAATTTTTTTTTAAATGAGTATATCTCTGATATTTTACATAAATTCGCTAAATTTCAGCAAATATTCAATAATCAGAAATAATCCTTTATAAGCCTTTTCGAGATTAATCCGTTTAGCTCAATTTTTAGTAATTTGGAAAATTATTAATTAATAATGGCAATCTTCAAACATAACATTTCCAATTTCATTAATCATAAGTGATGAATTAATTGATTACTAGCTTATATCGAATTTGATTTATACAAATATAAAACAGAAAAGTAATAAATAGGTAAAGTGAAATTATTTAATATTAAAAAAAATCTGGTGTGACTGGCGCACAGCACACAACTTTCTCTTACCTTCGGTAATCGAAAGTTGTGTTCTGTGCTTGTCACACCAGATTTTTCGTTTCGACTTATATTTAGTTCCCGACAGTACGGAACATTTGAATTCAGATGTAAAATTTATATGGGAAAATATTTATATTATGTTACCATGGCAACCATTTCTCCTATATTTCCTATGAAATACAAGAGCAAAGTGGTCTTCAGAAGATTTCAATCGACAAAATGACAATATACATTTTAAAGAGCATCTAAAAAAAAATTGATTTTTGAATTTAAAAAAAATCGTCGGAGTAAATTTTGAGAAAATCGAAAAAAAAACTGAAAAACTACACCAGTAAAGTACTAGTACTCTTTGGCCGATTTTGATTAAAAGTTTATTTTCACGATGCCGGGGGGTCGTTTAACTTAAATATAAAATTTCACCCTCATAGCTCAATTCCTTCTTGCTTAAAATTGAACACACACATACACACAGACAGACCATGTCGCGAAAACCACTTTTTTGGATTCAGGGGACCTCAAAACGTGAAGATCCATCAAAATCTCGACATCGAATTTTTGACATGAATCCAATACTTTCTCTCTCTATATATATATTACATATATACATAGGTAAGAGAAAGTAAAAAACAATTTATATAAATTTCAAAATACAAACTCCTTTTTTTTAACGTTTGAAAAAATTATAAAATACACATGTAATAGTTTAACTTAGTAAATAAAAGGGGGAAAAAAGAAAAAAAAAAGTTTTAGACAAATTGAATGAAAGTTTGTTGAATTTAAAGAAGATAAAATCCTGACCAGAAAATGGAGCTGGGTCGGTCGATACGGCGGCAACAAATTTACTTTAAATGTTTGGTAATTTATAGAAGCGGAAATATATTGAGTTTAAAACAAATGCTTTTTGAAAATTTGTTAACTCCTTCTTTATTTTATTAAGAAGGAAAAATAAATACATTCTAAAGGAAAAGAGTGGCTAATCGAATAAGCTTCGTATTACGGATTTGAACTCGCGTTTCACTTGCGCTTGTCGTAAAAAAGTCTCACTCCCATTTTGCCATTGACATCTTCTGAAGATTACTTTACTCTTGTACTTCATAGGAAAGATAGAAGAATGGTTGCCATGGTACTCGTAACAAAATATAAATAAACAAATAGTTTGTAAATTTTTCAAATTCAAATGTACCATACTGTCAGAAACTAAATATATCTCGATACAAAAAATCTGGTGTGACAAGCACAGAACACAACTTTTGATTACCGAAGGTTGTGTGCTGTACGACCAGTCACACCAGACTTTTTTGATTTGTTATGCTTGCTCGGCGACGAGTCGCTCCCGCGACTCTTAATTTCTTTGTCCAAGACCGTCAATAACATAACTTAAAAATAAAAACTCTGTTTTTATTGATTTTTCGACCGAAAATCAGTCATAGACGAAAGAAACTGCGTAGTCAACTTATATTTATCGTTTGAGTCTGTATTCACCAGGGCCGGATCTAGGGGGGGGCAGTGGGTGCCTGTGCCCCGGGCGGCAGATATCAGGGGGCAGCAATTAAAGAAAGATTTACTAAAAAAAAAGGTAAAATGATATGAATTCTGTATAGAAAATTTTAAGGAAAAAAAATCTAGTTCCGGCTCTGGTATACAGATTTAAAATTTTTGTTTTCCCTTGACTGTAGGACAGTGATTGAGTTCTTGCCTTTTGTACCGTACTAGGGGTCAGGGGGTTGCATCCCAAAATTTATTTCAATTGAATTATTGAAATAAAAAGAAATGGTATCTAAACGAGCTCTGATCCCGAAAAAGACCTTAAATGAAATTTTTGTTATAAATTTATTTAAAATATGTAAATAATAATAATGAAAAGGATTCACTCCAAGGCACAGGCTAATTGTTTATAAATATAAAATGAAAATAATATGAATGAATTTCGGCTCATTAACTAAATATTTTTTTTTTTTTTTGCCAAAGTTTTCTTTTATAAAAAGTTTTAATTAGAATAATTTATATTTTACAATATAATAAAATATATATTTTATAATATAATAAAAAGAGAACTCGGGAATAACCATTTTATAAAATTTATAGGTAAAATTATTTCCACGCTTTTGTTTAACAAGATAATTTGAATTTTTTTTTTTTTTAAATAGTTTTTGTTTCATATACTGGTAAACAAACGAGATATAACAAAAAATTAGATTTTTTAATTAATGAAGCCAAAAATATATAAAAATAAATTATTAAATAGAATGTTCTTAAATTTTACATCATTTTATTGTAATGTACCTACGTTAGATTACATGAGAAACTATTAAAAAATAATAGTAGTCGAATGAAAACAGGGAATCTCCAAACGGGTTGGCAGAGATGGTCAGCAACGAAAATACATGTATTTGAAATACCGATTTTCGTTACATTCTATATTTTGTAATTTATATCAAGATACATTTTCCCAAGTATCTTGTAACTTGTATCGAAAATACATTTTAAAACTCAAAAAGTATTTTGAAAATATTTTTTTCAAATGCAAAATATATTTTTTTATATTCCGTAAATGTAAGAAAGTATAGAAATTTAAAATAAACTTTATTATTAATACAAAACCCAGAATAAATCTACATAAACACATGTGAATTAAATTTGAAAGCATTGTATAAATAAAAGCTCTGTTCACATTTGGCTAAAATCTTCTCTTTAATTAATTTCATCAACAGCCACACACTACTTTCAAATTTAATTCACATGTATTCACATGTGTTTATGTAGATTTATTCTGGGTTTTGTATTAATAATAAAGTTTATTTTAAATTTCTATACTTCCTTACATTTGCCTAAAAAATTATATAAAACAATATATTTTGTATTTGAAAAAAGTTTTTTCAAAATACTATTTTGTATTTTGTATCAAGATACATTATTTTGTCTTTTGTAACGAAAATATACATTTTCAAAGTATTTTGTATTTGAAATAGCCTACTTTTTAAAAGTATTTTGCCCAACTCTGCCGGTTGGTCATCTTGATCTGGGTAATTTCGTTGAACCAAAAATTACTTACAAAGAATAAATTCAATAATTAAAACCGATTCCAATGTTTATACATGATCTTTCCCTTTCAAATGTATCTTCTAGGGAATACAATCACAAAAATCTTTTACATGGAAGACATTTTCTAATCTTCATATAATCTATTCTCTTTCTCTCCTTAAATTGAGATTGATCTTGAAGTTGGAGAGTGGTCAAAAAAAGAAAGACATAGAGAGGAAGAGAGACTTTTCAGCAATTTACTTTAAGATAAGATTAATGTTCTTGAGGGGGAATATCTTGATACCGAAATGTAGCCCATTCTTTCGCAAAATACTTCACAAAGTTAAATCCACTTTTTCATCATTATCACTTAATATACAATAATAAAAAATCTGGTGTGACTGTGCGCACAGCACACAACTTTCTCTTACCTTCGGTAATCGAAAGTTGTATTCTGTGCTTGTCACACCAGATTTTTCGTTTCGACATATATTTAGTTCCCGACAGTACGGAACGTTTGAATTCAGATGTAAAATTTATAAGTATGGGAAAATATTTATATTTTGTTACCATGGCAACCATTTCCCCGATCTTTCCTATGAAATACAAGAGTAAAGTGGTTCAGAAGATTTCAATGGCAAAATGAGAATATACATTTTAAAGAGAATCTAAAAAATAATTGATTTTTGAATTTAAAAAAAAATCGTTGGAGCGAATTTTGAGAAAAAAACTGAAAATGCATTAGTAAAGTAGTAGTACTTTTTGACTGATTTTGATAAAAAGCTTATTTCCACGATCCCGGGGGGTGTTTAACTTATATATAAAATTTCAGCCTCATAGCTCAATTCCTTCTTGCTTAAAATTGAACAAACACACACACACACACACACACATACAGACCATGTCGCGAAAAACTTTTTTTGGATTCAGGGGACCTCAAAACGTGTATATCGACGCGCACCTTAAGGGGCTTGGGAAGGAGAATTACGAGTCCTCTTAAAAAGTAGGATCAATTTTACAAATTTGGGCGAAATTCCCAATTTTAAATGTTAACCTTTCTTTTTTTAAATATTAATTTAGAAATATTCTAAGCTAAGAGATAGGAATTCCTCACCTCTCTAATAAAATTCCAAATAACTTTCTTGAACATATATTTTATCAAAAAAGAAAAAAAAATGTATTTTGCCTATGAATATTCCATTACCATAATTGCACCGCGCCTCTTTTTCAGAGGGATATATAAGCAGCAACCCTATCATTTCTTAATAAAACATCCCTACCCCAAAACTCTTACCGTTCCCAATAAAACAAAGGAACGAATCGATTTGAATTCGGAGTTAAACAAGGAAATAAGCCCGAGAGCTGTTAAGGTACCCGGTATGCCAGACAAGCCCTTCTTCCTTCGTTTCGTTCGCCCTTACGCCCAAATGGGATAATTAGATTTACACACTGGGGGGAGTGAAAAATGTGTTTCTCCGTTATCGTCTAAGCCTGAAATAAATATGTTCTTTAAAAATATATAAGAGCTAATAAGACTTCAATGGAAAGATTTTCCTGGATTTTCGGCTTTATTGAATGTCTTCAATTTAAAAAAGTCTTCAAAGTATAATTAAAATAATAACTTAACAGGCGATATATGAAAGAACGCCATGACTTAATCAAGAGTTCAAGATTAAAAACGCCACGGTTTCTTGAACTAACAAAAACTGCTGCCAATAGATATATTTCCCTAATTTCTTACTCAGGATACTTATCATAAATAACTTTATCTTTTTTCTCATAGTGGACTTAGATAAAATTGATTCAAAGTGGGATTTTCGGTTTCTTTTTATATTTATATTCAGAACAAACAGAGAAGTCGAATTATAATATTTATTTAGTATTATACTAGGTGCATATAAAATAACATTAACAAAGGATATTTTTAAAGTACATATATATGCCAAAGCTTGGAGAATCTAAAAATTACATTTCTCTGAATAGAGAATTCAAGCAAACCCTAAACCATCCATCTTGAAAAAGTTGCAATAAAAAGGACTTTCTATATAAAATATTCCCGAGTGCGAACGAATTGAAAAGGGAATAGGGAGGGATATAACATTCAAATGTGACCTGGAGGAATCAGCTGATCTATTAAATACGCGTTGAAAGCGAGATAGAAAAAGAAGGGAGAGACAATGTGCAGAGATAACCAGAATTCACTGATAGATAAGAGAGCCGAAGTTCCCTTGATGACGATGAAGCTCTAATGATGATTCCTTTAAAATGGTGTGGATAAACAGAATTCCAGGCTCAGTCAGGTTGCCTCATGTGTTGGAAATGCTATCGATCCTCAGGGTGATGATTCATGGAATCGACCAGCTCGAGACAATGGGCGCTATTCTCTCTCACTCACTCTTATTCACTTCTCTAGTTTTACCTTCATTTTAGAGCTATCTATTTGTTCAGTTAAAAACACTTACTTTTTTTTTCCGAAAATTTAAAAGCAAAAGAGAATCACTTGCTGCTATCAACAAATCCTAAATAATCTACTAGTACTTAACTCGCAATTAAAATAAGTGGATCCTTTTGGAAGTTTTTCATTTCTTATTCGAAAAGTCCAAATCCCTCTTCAAAAAAAACATTAGATGAATGTTGGTCATAATTTGGCAGTAAAATATTAAATTGAATAGTGTAGCTGTGAATATATATAATTGTTGGAGTTGAGAAGATGCAGACAAAAAGGTTTCCCTTCCAATTTATGGGTCAAATTTTATTTACCCTTTTTTTTCCTCAATTTCAAATTTTTTCTTGTTTTTTTTTTCCATATTTTGAGCAGTAGAAAAGAATTTTGGCATATTGCTACAGGTTTATTACATTCAGAAGACGGTGTGGATTTTGGTTTTTGAGAAGGTGGCGGCCATAGGGTTTTTATTTTAAAAGACCATAGACTAAACATAATTTTAAGTAGCTAAACAGGGGGCTCGCTGTTGTCGCGGGCTAGGGTATAGGCTTCTACAAAGAGGATCCGTGTTCAAATCCTGGGCTTGCGGGTTTTTTTTTTTCATTAAATAAAGATATTTACTTAATGTAAACAAATCTTCAAGCAAGCACTGGATTGGAATATTAGATTCTCCCCACAATGGCCGCCAGGAAACTCTACGAGGAGAGGGATTTGCTGACATCTAGCTCTGTGGACGGGAGGTAAAGAAGGTCCCCTCTCAGTGATGCATTCTTCGAAAGGAGTAGGCTACATGCCGGTGTTGAGGGAGTCCCTCCTCAACTAGCATAGAAGAGGTTGATTAAAAGTAACCGGGTAGAACCAGAAATAAGGATTAGTTCTATAGCTAGAAATGAACGCAGGAGAAGTTAGAGATAGGAAATGATGTAACTTCTCAGGTTGCCGGTAGATGGCTACGTCCAGAGGCCGGTTATGTGTCTTCGTACACGAAAGCACCTCGGGTAAATAAACAGGGATCCCGATAGGGATTTCAATTAAAATAAAAATAAGGTGCAAAATTGACTTCCACAATACTTCAGCATCCCCATGTATTCCTGTTCCCCGTATTATGTAGGCCTGATTCATATTAGTGAAAAAAATTTGATCGAAAAGATGTATTAAACAAAAATAATTTGAAAAATGTTTTAATGAGAGAAAAAATGTTTATCGCCATCGGGCAAAGCTTTTATTGACACCTGGTGACACCTCTCTTTTCCACACCCCTGTCTCTCTCTCTCTCTCTCTCTCTATCTCTATCACCAATAAACGTTACTCGAAGCAATTTAAATTCAATATTCAATTAAATCTTGATGCATATGATGCCGCCTCTTGTGGCTATGAAATTATTATATCTTCAAATTAATTGATTCATGTAGGACTTTAGTAATTAAAAAAACAAATTCTCATATTAACTCTCTCTCTCTCTCTCTCTTTTGCAGATTATGACATGCATAAGACGACTAGCTGGTTGGCTCTCTCTTTCTCTCGCTCTCCCTTTCGTCGAGACTTAACTATTACATTGCTTTCGGTGTTTCTCGCTGTTTTCCTGATTTCCGCTAAACTCGTAAGTACATCCTTAATTACTATAGTTATATTTGTTCGTTTAATTATAAGACATGTGTCTAATAAAAGCTTTAAAAGAAATGAGCTATTAACTTGACAAACCGCCTAAAAAACGTAACAAGAAGAATATTTTACTTTTTAATTGTTAATATATTAACATGATCTAATAATAATAAGTGCCCTCGGACTTGGTGTAGTGGCTAGCGTGCTGGCCTTCTATACTAAGAGTCGCGGGGTCGGATCTCAGGCAGTTCGATAATTTTATTTAAGCCATTTGGTTACCTAATGGCTTAAATAAGAATCCTAATAGATATATTAATTAATAACGGTTATCGTAAAAGTCTTATATGGCTAAGTTGCCGAAATGACAGTCTGTATGTGTATGGTTCGGTTCAGTTCGGTTCTGTGAGTGTGAGTGTGAATGGGAAAAATGTGCGAGTGTTTAAAAAAAAAATAATAATAATTATAAGTTTAAGTAATAATAATGAATTAGGGATGTACTTAAAATTGCGAAATTTGGAAAATTAAAATGGCCCCACAGAATTTGCCTAATTTATTTAAGCTTCAAAGCTTTAAATTATTCGAGCAATCAGATATAGGTCTATTCATTTTTAGCACCTCATTTCTCTCGTTATTTTTTTTGAAAAATTTTTCTGTATTCGTGACTAATGTCTTTGACATGGATTATGAAAACAAACTATGTTAAATGGTGGTGGAGTCAGGGAAAAAAAAACAAGACAATTGCAGCCAAATATTCTTCACGACTGACGTTTCGGCAGGAGATCTAGGCCATCTTCAGAGTTGCATATATACTGTAAAGAATTTATTAAAATTAGCACGCAAGACACCTCCAAGGCAATAATTATCAACTAGCCGCGCCGCCCGCCTTCGTATTCCAATCCAGTACCTGCTTGAGAATTTGCTTACATTCAAAGAATACACAACTGCAAAGAATTTAAATATTTCTCTATACATTTCCTATGGGAGAAATCGTAACTTTAGGAATTAATAACTCAAAAAGTTATAGGAATTTCGGGACCCGAGTATTTTTCCGGAACTCTCCATAACCTCCTCTATAAGACTGCAAAATTTCGTTTCAAATTCCAACGGGAAGTTGGTCAAACAGAGCGTGACAGACAGACGGACACTCCTCAATTAGTATATATAGATATTTTTTATGAAAACATAATAATACCATAAATATTGATAATTGTAATTGCGAAAGCCACAGATCTTCATCAATTAAACTATGTTATAGTAGAGTTAAAAATTTTTTTTTCCTAACTAACAAGTATAATTTAGATGATGAATCATTTGGCGTCACCTAAAGATGATTTTGGAAATTTTATGTGCTGTCAGCTCCAATTGCAAATTTAAGCGGTAGTCATAGAAACATTTCTGGGTTAAGGCACGTCATTGAGTCTTAGAAACGTGACCATCAAGAAATAAGCTCAAAAAGGCGTTAAGGAAATTCCCTCTATTAAAGGATAAATGTTTCTAAAAAGTAAGAGAAAAAAAAAATATCTTTATGCATTCTGGAATCAAAATATTCGAAATATTTTTACTTTCTCTTGCCTATATATGCTTATATATAGAGAGAGTGAAAGTATTGGATTCATGTCAAAAATTCGATGTCGAGATTTTGATGGATCGTTTTGAGGTCCCCTGAATCCTAAAAAGTGGTTTTCGCGTCTGTCGTTGAACAAAATATCTCAAGAACGAAAAGAGCTAGGAGGTTGAAATTTTACATGTAAGTTAGGTACCTCACTGGAACGTGAAACGCAGATTTTGAAAAAAATCGGCCAAAAAGTACTAGTACTTTACCGATGCACTTTTTCAGTTTTTTTTTTCGATTTTGATTAAAATCAATTTTTTTTCTTTAAAATGTATATTCTCATTTTGCCCTTGAAATCTTGTGAAGCACACTTTACTCTTGTACTTCATAGGAAAGATAGGAGAAATGGTTGCCATGGTAACAAAATATAAATATTTTCTCATACTTATAAATTTTACATCTTAAATTCTAATTTATCGCCGGAAACTAAAAAAGTTGTGTGCTGTGCGACCAGTCACACCAGATTTTTTTACTTAGGTACACATGACAAGAATATAAAAAAAAGAATTATTTTAAAATTTAAAAATAAAACGGTTCAATTCAGTGGGGTATTCAGAGCCGAAAAATCTTATTAATAAATACATGGTCAATTCGGGAACAGCTCCATTAGAGAGGTCATTTGGGTTGCCTAACCAGCCGATAAAAAGAAACGAACTTAAGCATCGGCTGATCGATCAAGGGCTATATAAACTAAGGATTCGATTAGGCCCTAGTCTCTCAAGTAAAGATAAAGCTCTTGCTTCTTGACCTAAACTCGTTGTTTATTTCCCGTCCTTGATATTGGTTATCAATATATTCTGTTCCGAGTATAAAATCTTTTCTCTGATCTTTGCTGAATAAAATTATAACGTCTAAAAAGTGTCGCCTTGTTTACTTTACTTTATTTACACGATTTCGACTCACGAGCTCACACCTGGTGAATTTATGAATAAATTTCTGATTCAATAAAAAAGTTTATCAATATTTTTTAAGTTTAGATTTAAACTCTCGGCCGTAGTCTATAGGTGAAGATTGAATTTAATAATATGATAATGTTAATTTAACTATTGATAATATTAAATAATACACTGGGAGATATGTTTCAAATATTTTTATTGAAATAATACACTTTATATGTAATTCAACATTACGGTCATCTTAAGAAGAATCACACTCGAAATTCCTATATAATGTATTATTTCACCAATAAAAACTTTAAATATAGTGTATCACTAGCCGTAGCCAGGGGTGTCCAAAATATTTTAATTTTGAAGTTATTTCTGCAATGGATTTCAATTCAGTGACTTATAGAAAAATAATTTTTTTTATAATACAATTCCCTGACTATTTCTACACTAAATTTTTGAGAAGGTTAAATATTAATAAAGAAAGCTTTGAAAATATTATTTGCCCAAAGAGGTTTACACAATTACAAAATATTTCCTTCAGAGTAGTCGGGAATCATGAGCTGTCATCTGCCAGCAGCCGGAAATCCAAAGGGATGACAGTTATTTTTTTTTATGCTCCCCAATAAATTATTTATATTCTTTACCATATGTTTGATGGCCCCCCAACATTCTCCTTCCTGAAATACCGAACGTTAGTACCTCCTGAAAGTTCAGCCACAAAATAAGTTCTATTAATTATTTCTAACAATTTAATAAATACAATAAATGACCGACAAATGAACGTTTGTGAGATTTAAAATTCTGGTTTGATCGATCTCCTATTTTCTAAGAAGTAGGGCCTACAAGAATAAATTGAGCGCCAAACAATTTTGAGGGCAAAATGAGAATATGCATTTTACAGAGCATGTAAAAAATAATTGATTTAATTAGAGCATTTTTGAAAATAAAAAAAAAAAGCAAACGTGTGCGGTCGTACGACCCCCGGCAGGAACGAAGTTCCTCACGCCTTTTCTTCATCTCAGAATATAGATTAGGTTGAAGTGGCCGTTCCGAAAGAGGGAACACACTTAGGCCAATTAGACACTTTCTGATACCACGGTGGGGCTATCCCCCTTTCCTACCCTAAGAGGAGACTTCGGCAGGATGTTTGAATTATTTGCGACAAGCTGGATTCGAACCCGAGCCGTGTTGAGACTTCGGACTCCGTAATCCTGAGCTTAGCCATTGCCTCCTCTTACTCAGAATATAATTTAATATGAATATTATTTAATAGACGGAAAGCTGCGCCCGGTGGAACCTCTTGCTCGCCTTCGGCGTAGATAGAAGGAAATAAAGAGGAAGGTGGGCGTGGCCTCGCCAAGACTTCGGCTAATCTCGCCTTCCTCCGCATTCGCTCGGGCGCTGGGAACGCATTTTTGTTAGGAACGCGTTTTTGTTACGTTACATTTTCTCCCAATTCACCCTGCGTAAGCCGCATTAAAGAACTTCGTTCCAAAAAATCTGAAAAGTACATTAGTAAACTGCTAATACTTACTTTGCCCATAAACAACGGATTTTATTTAAAAGCTTATTTTCGCTCTTCAATGGAGTATCTAACTTAAATATAAAATAATTTCAAGCTCTTACAATTGACAAATTTTAGAAAAAATAATATTTTTATTTCCAATAAGAAATTTATAAATCTTTCTATTATTTTTCTCTCTCTCTCAATAGCGATAATATAAATAAATAAGATGATTGATATAGGTGGCGCATTTTGTAAAATTTCAAATGCCATTTTTATTTATAAAGGAATTGCTTAACAATACACTCGATTCTGCTTTGTTGAATATTATATTTAGTTCTTGTATGTATTTCACACGGAAATATTGATGATGGCCCTTTGTCAGCTTCCTTGCTTACAAATACATCATAAATATATTTTTTTTCTCTTTATATCGGCATATATTTTGCTTTAAAAATAAAAAACATACCTATCAATTCAATTCAATAAAAGATACTGATTTGTATTCAACAAATATTAGATGATAGATGCTTAAATTTCCCATTGTTTAATTAAAAACAAGCTTTTTATCTTAAGCAACAGATATTCAACAAAAATTTGATTGGAGAAGAATTTAGAATTGAAATACAGAAGTCTTAGCAAAAGGAAAAAGAATAAATAAAAAGAAATATTTTCAAAAGAGATTATACGACGTATTTGTTGTTGAATGCTTTGTGCCTAGGTGTATAATGCAGACTGAAAGGATGAAGGATGAGGCCCGATTCGGTTCAAAGGCCCGAGGGTCCGGGTTCATGGCCCGCGACCGGCCTCCATAAAATGGATATCATTATCAGGCCAATTCTCAAAAACGCTCTTGAAAAAACATTTACCTTTAAGAAAAAAATAAAACATTATTAATAGATAAATAAAATACTAAAGAGGTACAATTTTATAAATCAGGCCTACAGGGATGTCAAATCTAATTGAACTCGTGCGACAATTGCAAAAAAATTTTCTTTCGTTTATTTTGCTAAAAAAAAATAAATAAATTCAATTTTAACAGTTAGGTTATTTTAATTCCTCAATAACTACTGATAAAATTTATTAGAAAAAATCTATAAGCATAATATGCTTATAAATTTTTTATATATTATATAAATTTATAAATTTTTATTTAGATTAACATTTTTCTAAAATTTTTGTTTAACCTGTTTAGCGTGAAAATAAGCTTTTGAACAAAATTGGCTAAAAGGTACTAATACTTTACTGATGTACTTTTTCAGTTTTTATCGATTTTGGCTCTAACGATTTTGATTAAAATTCAAAAATCAATTATTTTTTAGATGTTCTTTAAAAATTATATCAGTAAAATTTTTCCTGGATATTGTTTGAAGTACACTTTACTGATGTATTTCAGGTTTTTCAAATTCATTTTTTGGCTCTTTCTTCCATAGAGCCAATGTTAAATCCCTATGGGGATTTGCATGTGAATTTTGATTCGAAAGGGGAACTTTTTACACATTTAAAAAAAATTTTTTTCCAATTATTCTGAAATTTATGTATTTATTTAAGATTCTCTATTGTGTATAAAATGTCCAAGTATGAGATTAAAATTTTGAAAATTAACCATTCGAGCAGTCAACTTTTAAAATGCAAGTTTGAAACTAAGGTGCTATGGGAAACTAAATATATCTCGACACAAAAAAATCTGGTGCGACCAGTCACACCAGATTTTAAAATCCAAATTCCCTGAAATGAAAAACTTTGCCTACTAGGCCTTAATAGAAAATAAGATTTAAAATTTTTCTAAATAAAAGAGAATAGCAGAAAGCTTTTGTAATTTTATTCTTTTTTTTGTGTTTTGAAAATTATCCAACACCTTGATTAGCTTTCTTTTTAAATACTTTATTTATCTATTAATAGAGAATGCAAATTTTACTATTTCCTTGTTTGATTAAGATCTTTTTAAATTGAAATAGAATTTTAATTTCAACAAATCAAAATCGACAAGTCAATAAAAAACAGTTCTTTATTAGATACATTGATATCGGTCGGCACAGTCAAAGAGAAAAGAAGGGGTTGTAAACCTTGCCCTCGGGTCAAAAATAAACAAGTGGGTTGGAGGCTAAGGTCTTTTTTTCGAGCAAACTTTCGCAAATTGCATCAGTCGAGGAGAAGAACCCGAGGAAAGTAAGGAAGGCCATCGATTTACAAAAGGTCTCTCTCTCTCTCTCTCTCTTGAGCGAAATACCAATCAAAGTTGTTACTACATTGAACAATTTCGTTTGAAATTAAACAACAACCCAAATGCATTCGCTTGGTGATAATAATATTATTAGAGTGGATGGTTGAGTTTGGAATTAATTCCGTTGCACATACAAAGGTTATTAACGTGAAATATTATCAATTATTATTAGAAATTCCTAGATGGGAATTAGAATTCGAGAGCCGATTTAATCAAGGGGGAAAATGTCCATAGTAAATCAGGGATTCCTTTTATAATTATTTGTAGTAGTTGGTCAAACAACTTAAGGTAGAGAATGGGAAATGAGCGTAATCGAAGGAAGTTAGTAAATGAGGAAGATAGCGAGGTAGTCTATAAGGGAATAAAGTTACTCGTTAACAAGGGTAGAAAATAACAATTCCAATTTCACTTCTATTTTCTTCCATTCTTTACTTTGAAAACGCTGCCCCCATACACACACTGTGTTCAGGCCCACTTTTTTGGACTCAGGAAACCTCAAAACCTGTAGGCCTTTTCCCATTAAAATCTCATGGAATTTTTGACATGGATATAATACTTTCTCTCTCTATATATATTAACATATATAGGTGAGAGAAAGTAAAAATTAATTACTATGGTGTTACTTCTTGCCGATCGTGTGTATCCTCCCATGTTACTGCCATTAAATGTTGAGAAAAGTAGATTTATAGGTGGATAAAAGTTGTGGTTGAGTAGTAGCAGAATGAAGAAAGGAAGAGCAGCTAGTATTTATTATATTTATTTAAGGCCCATTAGGCTAACGTTTCGGTCTCAGTCGAGCCCATAAGCTCTCGATCGAGACCGAAACGTTAGCCTAATGGGCCTTAAATAAATAAAATAAATACTAGCTGCTCTTCCTTTCTTCATCCTGCTTCCCATGAATTACTCCCACTTGTCTAAGTTCTCTGCTTTTTTTCTTGATATTGATATTTTTTTAATTAACTCTCTGGAAATTCATTTTTTATCAACTTTTTGTTAGAAATCTTGGTTGTTAAATTTTCTTTAAACACTTTCAAGCAGAGGAAGTTTATTCATGCTATTCTTGGAAAAAAAAAGTTATTTTGTACATTGAAATTTATTAACTTGTTAATGTGTTTGACATTAAGATTAATTTCAGTATATCTACCTTCCATTATCATGCAATGTGCAATAATGATATCTTTGTAAATTAAGCCTTATAATGGAATGCAGATAACCCGAAACCCATCTTAATATCATATACAATAAGCCCAATAAATTTTCACATAGAAAAAGAACTTTTTTTAATTTGATTATCATATAATCTTGGAATTGAAGTGTTAGCATATAATTTTATATTGATAAAATACATAAAATTAAATTAAAATTAAAAAAAATAAAGTTTTATTAATTAAAAATTAACACTTGATACGTAATTCGACAATTTCTTGTCATCATCAGAAGTGATTACATTCTAATACATGATACAATCACTTCTGAAAATTGATGACAAGAAATTGTCGAATTACGTATCAAGTGTTAATTTTTAATTAATAAAACCTTTGAAACAATTAACCTAGTGTTTAATTTGTATATTTAATTTTAATTTACAAAATGTTTCAACGAGAACCAACGGTCGAAAGTTTAAATCTTACATAAAATTAACTTTTTTTAATAAATAGTGGCTGAAGCATCTTTGAAAAAGCCGCTTTCACTCCCCTTCTGCATCTTTTTACCTATAAATGAAAGTATTGCGATCATGTCAAAAACTCGATGTCGAGATGGATATACATGTTTTGTGGTCCCCTGAGTCCAAAAAAGTGGGTCCCGCAAATTGGTCTGTCTGTGTGTCTGAGAACAAAATATCTCAGGAACGAAAAGAGCTAGGAGATTGAAATTTTATATTTGAGTTAGGTACAGTGAGCGCCACAATTAAGTCCCCACCTGATAGCTAGAGCCTTAAGTATGTGGTATAGTATATAGTGTGTTATTTTAAAACATAAAATCTGGTCGAGATGATTTTATTTTACCTATTCAAATTTAAAATTATTTTACTATATGACATATAATATACCCTATACTTAAGACTTAATTGTGGCACTCAATGTACCCTCCCCTCTCAAGGGGTGAAAATAAGCTTTTGAACAAAGTCGGCCAAAAAGTACTAGTACTTTAGTGATGGGCTTTTTCAGTTTTTTTTTTCTCGATTTTCTCAAAATTCGCTCCAACGATTTTGACTGAAATTCATAACTATTTTTTAGATGCTTTTTAAAAAGGATATCTGTGAAATTTTCGGTGAAAATTGTTTAAAGTACACTTAAGGTCACGTTTGGAACTTAGATGGTAATTATATCTCGACACAAAAAATCTGGTGTGACAAGCACTGTGCACAACAACAGAAGAGAAGGTTGTGCGCTGTGTGATCAGTCACACCAGATTTTTTCCTCATTTACTTAGATTTTACTATTAAATATTTTTGGCATTGTTCGACAGCGCTTTCCCTTGATTAATAAATTTGAAATATATTATTTAAGGCCGAATTGATTCAACCAGACTTCATTTCTTTTGTACTTCATTGTACCAAAGATTCTATTTTAAATTAAAGAGGACTAAATCTGGTCTTTAAGAAAGAAGTCGTAGCTCATATTTTCAAATAATTCTTTGATCTGGTGGCATTTTATGACATCATGCCTGTCATGCAAACGCAAATCCTTTTATCCTAAAAGTGTTTAAGAAAAAAAAATTTTTTTTTCGAACCCACTCGAGTAAAATTAGAGACAGTTATATATCATTGTGATATAACCTTAGAATATTGTAATGACAGGTTATCATGTTCATTGATACGTAGATTATATAAAATCTATATAGCTTTTATTAAAAAAAAAAACGTTACTGATTTGCAAAGAATATTTATTAAATGTAAAGTGTGGTGTTTCAGTCGGGAAACGGCGTTGTTTCCAAAGTAGTTGAACCAAATGAAATCTTTCTCTATCTCTCAAATATATTTACGGAATAGAGTCTTCCAGTTTAGAATGAGTTCACTGGCCAAAATCCTTAAATATTTTGTCATCATAAAAAACAAATTAAATTCCCCTTCATCGAATAAAGTTCTCACAGTTTTAATCCTTCAATTTGCAATAAAACTACTGTTTAAAAAAAAAGATCTGGACAATTAATTAAGTAATCTACGTAAATAAATTTAAAGACTAATTAACATTTTCCAATAGCAAGAACGGAATCATTTTTATTCTTTTATTTTTTAATACTATGGGATTATAAAATTACTCTTATAAGGTAAAGAAATTTTGATATCTTAGAAACAAGATAAAATCTCCAAGTAAGCAATGCAAAGAATGTCACCTCACTTAAAAACATAAATGAGGTAAAACTTTGTCCTACAAAAGTTCTCTAAAGGACGAAATTATTAGACTGTAATAATCCTAAACCCACACAATACTTTTTGTTAGAATAGACTTAACGCGATATTATAAAATAATCCCACCCCCACCCCCACCCTGATCTCCATTTGCAAATGTTTTATTTAATACAATAAATTCATATCATTAATTATATTGTAAAATGTACAAAAGCAATAAATCAAACAATATGAAAAAGTATTTATTAAATAAATAAATATAGATTTATTATTTTTTTTTTTTTTATTTATTTAATTTTATTTTGATTTATAATTTATTCGTTCTTTTTTTTTATTTCAGATTTGACCTGCTCCAAAAGGCCGTCTTTCTCATCTCGAATTGAAAAAAATGCATCGATTATCGTTTAACTGTACTAAAATGGTGAGTTAATTAAAAAATTTATTTATTTTCTATTTATCTATGGTCAAGCTCTGGACGATAGCTTCAGTTCTAATCAACTAACTATCCCCTGGAAAAGCTAGTTGACTATAACTTTCGAGTCTTTTCATTCCTACTTAAGCTTATCATTTTATCAAACAAAAGCCGGTTTAATTAAGGGGACGTAGTTAGGTAGGACAAAAGTTTAAGGCTTAACTAAGGGGTGAAATTAGAAACACTAGCCTCTTTTATAAAATTTTATTTTTTTTTTATAGAAATTTTTTAGGATTTTTGTTAAAAATTAATTACTGTAGCAGTTTAATTATTTTAATTTTTAATAATTTTTATAAAAGATGCCTTTATTAAGTTGCTAACTTCACAAAACTTCCATTATACCTTATATAGCTAATTATGTGTGAAAAAAAACTCGATGATTAAGAGTGTTCTTGTTTACTATATCAATGATTTGCTATCTGTCGGATAAGTTTGATAGTTGACTAGAACCTAAGCAAACGGTTTGTAATGAAGAAATTCCCTTCAGTATACCAATCATATTATAAAATAATGATGAGATGTGGTGGATATTTTAAGTACTGAAAGGCTAAATCACTTAATCAAGGATCAGCCTTTGGCCTTTGGCCTTGGGCACGGATGTCCCCCGGGACCCCCCCCCCCCCTAGTTACGCCCATAGCCATAGATGAAGAAACCTACCTGTTCATTGATTTAGTTTCGTATTTTTTCTTTAATTTGCAATTGTGTAGTAATTTTTACTTTTCTTACCTATGTATATATGTAATATATATATAGAGAGAAAGTATTGGATTCATGTCAAAAATTCGATGTCGAGATTTTGATGGATCTTCACGTTTTGAGGTCCCCTGAATCCAAAAAAGTGGTTTTCGCGACATGGTCTGTCTGTGTGTCTGTGTGTGTGTCTGTGTGTCTGTGTGTCTGTGAACAAAATATCTCAAGAACGAAAAGAGCTAGGAAGTTGAAATTTTATATTTAAGTTAGGCACCCCCATGGGACGTGACACGAAGCTTTTGAACAAAATCGACCAAAAAGTACTAGTACTTTACTGATTCACTTTTTCAGTTTTTTTCGATTTTCTCAAAATTTGCTCCAACGATTTTTTTTAAAATTCAAAAATCAATTATTTTTTAGATTCTCTATAAAATGTATATTCTCATTTTGTGATTGAAATCTTCTGAAGACCACTTTACTCTTGTACTCCATAGAAAAGATAGGAGAAATGGTTGCCATGGTATCAAAATATAAATATTTTCCCATACTTATAAATTTTACATCTAGAATTCAATTGTACCCTACTGTCGGAAACTAAATACATGTCGACACAAAAAATCTGGTGTGACAAGCACAGTACACAACTTTCGATTACCGAAGGTAAGAGAAAGTTGTGTGCTGTGCGCCAGTCACACCAGATTTTTTTTATTCTGAAAATGTCTTTTCATTCAAAATCTACCGTAGAATTTGATATTAATATAGGTATTTTGGAATTTATGAAATAGAACGTAAATAATCATTATATAATTGGCGATGTATGAATTGTCGAATTGCAGATTCCAAATGGAATCTTGCCAAAATTTGCCAACATCACGACTGTTGCGTTTGTTTGGCCAGGACCTACTTGATGGTGAACGTGTTTGAACAGTATAGGGTGCTCAAAAAGTACTCGATAGTACTCAACACGCTTAAGCCATATATAAACACAAAAAAAAAAAAAAAATTTGTTTATTGTACGACACTTTCAGTTTATCGATACAGAATTTCCTTTTTTAGTCGGTTGTTCGTTCAAACACAGAATTAATTATAATTCTTGTAAGTGATTCTTTTTTATCTTTTCACCATTAATTGGTGTACTTTTACAGTATGACTAAGGACGAGATGAGAGCCACGATCAAAAGATTATTTCTAGAGAAAATACAAAATTTGATTTGATACTAACGTTAAGAAAGTTGAAATGAATTGAAAAAGAATATATTAATTAAGAAGAGAATTTGAGAAAATTAAATTTTAATAAGTAATGACTTAATTGATATAAACTTGATTATCTCTTGATTACTTCATCATTTTCTAAAGGATGGAAAATTGAGATGATAAAAATGAGTAAATTAAAGGGGGCTAATAGAAATTCTTTTTGAGAAAGAGTTGCAATTAAAATTTATAATTTTCATTCAAATACCGTGCTTATAGTGTATTTTAATTAAATTTTTTCAATAAAAAATGAATTTTATATCTTGTTTTGGCTGTAATTATTAATTTGAGAAAGAAAACGCTATATTTTCAGCAATTTTTTATTAGTTTACAAGGCAATAATTCCAAATATTTCGGAGACCTATCGGCACTCCTTCCTCAGTGGATTTCACCTCATTCACCACATACGACCCTTACAATTAAAACGCTTGGAAGCGACAATGTTGATTAATAATTGCTCGACGTATAATATGGTCGCTTCCAAGCGTTTTAATTGTACGGGCCGTATCTGGTGAATGAGGTGAAATGCACTGAAGAAGGAATGCCGATAGGTCTCCGAAATATTTGGAATTATTGCCTTGTAAACTTATAAAAAATTGCTGAAAATATAGCGTTTTCTTTCTCAAACAAACCAACTTCAGCAACACCTAGGAAAGGCACTTGTGGCTCCAACTGTTTCCCTGTTAAACACTCCAATAATAAAAATTAAAATACAGTGGTCTCAAAATTCGCTCTAACGATTTTGTTTAAAATTCAAAAATCAATTATTTTTTTAGGGCCGGTTCTTCATCCTGGGTGAGCTTGTTGCCGGGCTAAATGGCTTTTTTGTAATGCAGAAACCCTCTTCGGGGGAACAAATCATGTTCTGTTTGTGAAGTTTGCAACTCAATTAAGGCATCTTATAAAAATAAAAATTGATATTATCCCATAATTTAAATAAATATTATTAATATACATTTTAAATATAAGAATTTAATTTTTTTGCTAAAATTTGAAAATTTTCAAAAAAATAAACAAGATTTATTAGTGTTCCATAACAATTTGTCAATTGTTCAATCTTCCAACTATTTTGACAAATTGCAGCTGTGTGGCTCAAATAAAGATAATTTCAAAAAGAAATATATCTTTTATTTTCACCTGACAGAAGTAATATCAACTAAAAATATTTATATAAATATTTAATATCAATATTATATCAATTTGCATTCAATTTGAAAACAAATAGTTTTATTAACAAGACATGTGCAATGCCTTAGATGAAGTTGGAGAATACTCAACAACTTGCAAAATATCCTGGATATACAGTATAATCCTGATTGACATAAAATGAATAATAACAAAAAAACGGTAGATTCCAGATTGCATTTATATTATTTTTTACATTTATATGGGTGAAATTAGAATGCTTGTGTTCATAATACATGTTCGTACGTGTCAACCCAGGGCTAAATCTTAGCCCCACCTTTGGGCCTGGGCTAACTTAGCCCGGACCTTCTCCAATTCCCCATATATCTATATGAAATTACTCAAAAGTGAGGTTAACTCAGGGCTAAATATGGCGACGAGATCTGATGAAGCGGGCCCTAGCCTATAACATATTTTATAAAATATACAACATTTCATCATTTTATTGATAAAATAAGTAGAATATAAGGTAAAATAACAAATATATGTACTTCTAGAATACTTCTTTTAGCAATAAAATGATGAAATATCGTTTTTACTATAAAAATAAAACTGAAGTGGGTTCTGACTAAAAAAAGTCGGGGCTAACAAGCTACCCAGGATGAAGCAACCGCCCTTAGAGGTTCTTAAAAATGTATATTCTCATTTTGCCCTCAAAATTGTTAGAAGCACCCTTTACTCTTGTGCTTCATAGGAAAGATAGGAGAAATGGTTGCCATGGTAACAAAATATAAATATTTTGTCCATGTTTATAAGTTTTATTACATCTTGAATTTTAATATATCGGCGGAAACTAAATATATGTCGACACGAAAAATCTGGTGTGACAAGCACAGAACACAACTTTCGATTACCGAAGGTAAGAGAAAGTTGTGTGCTGTGCGACAGTCACACCAGATTTTTTAAATCTATAGATATAGGCCATTTAGACTTCCTACAAGCACATTTTAGAAAATTTGATATATCGCTGACTTCGGGCGGACGTTCAACAGTTTTCTTCATCTGGGCCACCCATCCAGATGTTGAGCGCTGCTTGCCATTGCTTATTGACAACGATCTCGATGGCTGTTGTCCTTTCTTCTAGTCAGCCCGCCGGCAATTTATAAAATTGAATTTACTCTTTTTTATATTAACTAGTTTATTATAATGTTTTATTATTCACCATTCTTTAAGTCCACCTCGAGTTAGTTAAATCCCCCCTCCTTTGGGAGTATAATAAAGAATGATTTCAAGTTCAGAATTTATATTTTCTTTTATGAATCAAAATCGAGAGATTAGATTTATGATTTCCTCTGGCTGTTAGATCAAACATTAAAATGGTTATCGTTAAAAGCACATTTTAAAGATTCCAATCTCAGGCGTCATAATGACCCTGTGTTTGTGTCTGTGAGTGTGATCTCTAACAGAGATTAGGGCTCACTGGCATCGAAATCGAACCCATAAGAACATTGAAGTCTTAAACACTATCTTTACTCAAGCCCCTTCGACACCTAATGATAGTAATCGCAAGGTTGTTGTTGGATTTGCGAATCAGGATCAAACTTCAAAGGTGGCAAAGGTTGCGCAGCGGCTTGCTGGTGTCAACTTTATCTCATTTGTTTGTCATTAATATAGATAATACGGCAAGTCTTTAGAGGTAATTTAATATTTCGGTAATAAATCTTTCCAAGTTGGATGAATAGGGAGTCTGTTTTCTTCTAGTAAATCTTGTTCTGACTCGAGCTATTTGGTTTCAGCCATGAAGTTACGGTCCACTAAATTGTCGTAAATTATAACTTGTGCCTATATGTTCAAAACAATATAAATACTGTAAAGTGAAGTTATTTTTGTTTGTCATTATTCCCACTTATAGGACTATAATATATATTTTCTAACAATTGCTAACTCAACATGTTTTAAAAAAATATTTTCAAATAAGAATAATGGACGCGGAAGAATTTATATGCATTTTTACTTTCTCTTACCTCTATATATGTTAATATATAGAGAGAGAAAGTATTAGTTTCACGTCAAAAATTCGATGTCGAGATTTTGACTGATATACACGTTTTGAGATTTCCTAAATCCAAAAAAGTGGTTTTCGCGACATGGCCTGTCTGTGTGTCTGTGAACAAAATATCTCAAGAACAAAAAGAGCTATGAGGTTGAAATTTTCTATTTAAGTTAGGCACCCCCATGGAACGAGACACGAAGCTTTTGAACAAAATCGACCAAAGAGTACTAGTACTTTACTGATGTACTTTTTCAGTTTTATTTTTTTCGATTTTCTCAAAATTCGCTCCAACGATTTTGATTAAAATTCAAAAATCAATTATTTTTTAGATGCTCTTTAAAATGTATACCCTATTCTCATTTTGTCATTGAAATCTTCTGAAGACCACTTTACTCTTGTACTCCATAGGAAAAGATAGGAGAAATGGTTGCCATGGCTACAAAATATAAATATTTTCCCACGTTTATAAATTTTACATCTTGAATTCAAATGTACCCTACTGTCGGAAACTAAATATATGTCGACACAAAAAATCTGGTGTGACAAGCACAGTACACAACTTTCTCTTGCCGAAGGGTAAGAGAAAGTTGTGTGTTGTGCGATCAGTCACACTAGATTTTTTTCATCTTGCTGAATTAAACAATTTTTCGACAAATATCCTTTTCAAAAAATGATGAAATTATTATATTTATAATTAAATAAAATAAAATATTATACAGATATCATTCTTTTGATTTATTCTAAAGACAAAAATTATGTTAACATATTTTTATGGTGGAATGGGGATGACAATTTTTTTTTTATAAATAATATAAATTATTTATCACTCGCTCAATGTTTATCTCGTAATTGAGAGTACGTTATTATATTTCTAAATTATACTAAACCGTTCCATGATTAGTGTAAATATAACATGATATTTATTTATCCTGGTGAGGACTAATGTTGTGTTATCGAAATGTTAGTAAAAAGAAATATATATCCGGAGGCGAATGGTCTATTTTTTTTTTATTGTGTAAATAGAAATTTCTCTATTTTTATCAATTTTTAATAACCAACCAACATAGTTGTTTATCAATTTGCCAATCTGACAACATTTCTCCACATTGGTGAAATGGGAATTTATTGAAATGAATTTTTAAACACCCCCCCCCTCAATTATACTACATAATGTCCATTATTGTTTCTGTTTTGTTTCCTTTTCAATTTATTTCCATTACTTCATCTATAATTTTAGTCCACGAGTCAAACTGCTATTGACTCATCAGATGAATCTGATTCTATCTGTTGACCTCAAAATAATTAATGATAGACAGCTTAGTTGCTCGAAAAGCTACTAGTCAGAATTGCAACCCAAGTATCAAGCCTATTTAAGTTCTCTTTATCACCAAAGACAAGAAAAAGTTAACATTCCATTCAAATAATTGAGTTATATAAACTAAAATTTCAGGTTACATACAATTACTAATTTATTAGTGAATTATAATCTATGATCTTTGATATATATCTACTTATTTATTCTTTTATTTAATCTAAAACCAATAAAAAAAGTAATATAATTAAGACATAAATTTTTTTAAAGAAGAAGTTTATGATAAAAGTTTATAGAGGCGAAATGTCGTTAAAACCTACACCCGCATAAAATAACTCGAAATAAAGAATAATTTTTTTTTATAAAGGAATAAATAAAATATAACTGTACTAAAAAATCCCTTTTGAATAATTAATTAATTAAGCCAGTTTTAAAACTATGTTCATTAATCGAAATAAAAATTGCTTTAATACGATTTACATTTGAATGAAAGCCATGATTCTTGAATCATTTTATTACAAAAAATCTGGTGTTACCTTTGGTAAGAGAAAGTTGTGTTCTGTGTTTGTGCACCAAATTTTTTGTGTCGACATATGTTTAGTTTCCTCCGATATATTAGAATTCAAGATGTATAAGCAGTGAAAAATATTTATATTTTGTTACCATGGCAACCAACCATTTCTCCTATCTTCTCGAAGGACGGAAATCCTCCTGGGAAAACAGCAGCCAGGTGAGAAAAAAAAAACGTTATATTCTGTCGCCAACGTTTCGAGAGCAAGTCCCACTCCTCTTCAGGACACGCAGAATTGTCAAAAATAAGTACTCTGAAGATGAGTGCCACTTGCTCTCGAAACGTCGGCGATAAAATATTACGTTTTTATTTCTCCTGGCTGCTGTTTTCCCAGGAGGATTCTCTTCTAATTATATATCTACAGCCATTGAGCTCAACAAAGTTGAGGATATACATTTTAAAGAGCATCTAAATATCTAAATATTTGATTTATGAATTTTCTTTGGCCGATTTTGTTCAAAAGTGTCTAACTTAAAAATAAAATTTCAATCTCGAAGCTCAATTCTTGATGCTTAAAATTGAATAACACACATACAGACAGACAGATCATGTCGCGAAAACCACTTTTTTGGATTCAGGGGACCTCAAAACGTGAAGATCCATCAAAATCTCGACATCGAATTTTTGACATGAATCCAATACTTTCTCTCTCTATATATATTACATATATACATAGGTAAGAAAAAGTAAAAAAGCTCTACGTTTCGTTAGCCCGCATATTCTGTTAAATATTACATATTTTGTTAGCGCCGCCTTCATTCTGATAGATAGGCAACCAAAACTACTTGTGTGCAAACGCTCGGATGGTCGACCTTCTCTCGTCTCTCTCTCACTCTATGCAAATGTTCTTATTGTTATCAGACGAAGGTCCATTACATCTTGAAGTGATAATGGTTAGGCGTTAAGAAAATGCACTGTCTATAATTAAAAGTAGTTGTTCAGACTTTTTGCGGTTTTTCCTAAAAATACATTTTTTTTTATCATTATTATTTGGAATTTTAGGTCCATTTCGGTTATTTATTTTATGCTTTTGTGCACGAAGTCACACACCTCAAACCCAACGGTATCGTAAAAGTCTTATATGGCCTGAGTTGCCGAAAAGACTGTGTGAGGTGTGTGTGTGTGTGTGAGTGTGAATGGGAAAAAAGTGTGAATGTTGAAAAAAAAAAAATCTATTGCAAAATAATATGACTATCGTGCGATTTATAAAAAAAAACTGAGATTTTCTTGGATATGGTGCCAAAACAAAAAAATCGGCCCCATGGTTAGTATAATAATATAAAATTCCAGTTTCCTTAATAAGAAGAATGACCATGAAAAATTCAATTCTCGAAAAAAAAAAAAAAAAAAAAAATTAGAATAAAAGAATTATTTGAAATCCAAAAAAGTATGCTTGAATCTGTCGTCGTCAAAAAATGGCTTGGCGCGAGAATTTATGATGAAATTCATTTATAAAAACATCCGTCAAAATTAATGTTGTGTAAAAGGCGTGCGTGTGTGTGATTTCCGTTGGCGGAGTCGTTGCTCCGAGGCCTTATCTCTCTCGCTCTCGCTCTCGCTCCTCTCGGCGACTTTGGCCTTCGGCTCTAAGCGAGCGACAGGTCAGCCACTCAGCCTTATTATCTGAATTCTGAGCAGAACGACCGACCACCGTTTGCAATTCGCAATTCTTATTTTGATTCAGTTTTATGGCTCTCTACTGAATAGACTGAGAGCTTGCCAACTTTTGATCGACGCGCCAACGAAAGAAAGACATCATAATTTATTAGAACTAGATATAAATGAAATCAATCACACGACAAAAATTCACAAGAGACCAATTTATCTTTTCATAATTAAATTTTTAAATTTTTTCACTTGAAATACCAATGATCTTTTTAACTTGTTGGAAGGTAGACAACACAAATGACCGACCAACTAATGGATTTTTTATTAGTATATTGAATTAATTCCTCAGATAAAGGAATAATTTACAAGAGGTGGGACCGAATATTTTTCAACTAGGACTTAGTCTAGTTGCATCTGCCGTCCTCGGCGGGTCTCGCATCTAGTTAGCTGTAGTTTTGACTAGGTGTGTTCTGTTATCGAAAAAATATTCGATGATCGATTATCGAAAAAATAATGGATTATTCTGATTAATTACGATTAATCGAATCGATCGATCCGGACAGACGACCTTTTTTTTTTTTTTGTTTTAAAGCGTGAATCTCATTCGACTTTTTTTTAGTATCCTATCTTTCATCCTATCTCATGGAAAATAATCAATTATTTACCCAATAATGGATTATTTTGCACAGCCCTAGTTTTGTCTAGTCCGCCAGAGATGGATGGCGCGCAGAGTTGTGTTTTATACATGATTTTGTAGTTTTATACAAAAATTGCGAATAAAACGTATAAACCATGACGGATGTATAAAACTAGGATGCGCATGCGCGAACCCGACGAGAAAGGAAATTCAAATAAAATTCATTTATCTTTTAACCTTTTTTTCAGGAAGTTGGTTTTTTACAGTTTTTTTTTACATCGGCCTAGTTTTATCCGTGGTAGTTTTATTCATGTAAAAAACCGTGTATTATACTCGGTGGGATAAAACTTGCCAAATCTGGTGGCGTGACTAGTTCTTAGATCTGGATTTATGACATAGAGTACGGTCTAGTTGAAAAATGGTCTCACTCCTCGGTAATTATACATAGACTAGGGATGGCCAACCCATAAGATCTATTGATAGTTGAAAAATATTCTCCCCTCTTGGTAATTATTCCTTAATCTGAGGAATTAATTCTCTCTCTATCACTTTAATATATTTATTTGTCCATCATTCCATCAATTGGACGATGCACGAAGGAACCAAGCGCCATTAACCTAAATCTGAGATAAGGGGCATTTCATTTGCACACTTGCCAACAAACCCAATGGCATGACTTTTTTCTTGTTTTATACAAAAAAAAGGGCACAGAGTAACAATGTTATGATTTAAATAAAGAGGTAGATCTTCAGTTTCCCTACAAGATGGCGGTCTTATCTCAATTTCGATCATAATGACGATTGGTTCCTTTCTGCATAACATCGTCCAATTGACCTGTTGACTTTTTGGTAGACGAACAATTAATTAATAACTTTGGATAATAAAAATAATAATTTTGTTATTAATATTTCCGACCTTATTCATTTATAAATGTTGTTCAAATATTTGTGTCTGCAAATAAATCAAAATTACATTTCACTGTCGCCCTCTCTCGATATTTCTTTCAGGGCGAATTCCTCTATTTTATAAAAACTAAAATACTTTATTTATACTCTTCGTTTGTTAAAAATTTACCTCAAAGCATAACTCTTGCTGAACCAAGCGGATTCATCTGCATTATATTCGACTAAATAATCACAGAGAGGGGATTATTGCAGTTGAAGGCATCACAAGGGCTAAAAAAGTGCTTCTCTGTGAAAAGAACAAAAGAGAGAGAGAAAGAGAGAGACATTTATTACGTTTTAGAAAAAAAAAATGCTTATCAAGAAGTAGTCATTATTTTTAATATCGATTTGTCCTTTCTGTTCTTTGAAAAAAGAATTTTCTTTTTTTTTTTTAATATATAAAAATTTTCATAATTAATTTTTGATGAAGGAACGGAGAGTTTATTCATCATCAAATTCAAATATGTGGAGAGAAGCTTCCTATTGAATTTCCGTTAAATTATGCCCTATTGATAATGAATATTCAATTTACCAACAAAAAATTGAAAATAATTGAAAAAAAAAAAATAAAAATAAAACTGGTGAGGTCAATACATAACCAATATACTGTAATACCGAGTCATGGGGTTGGGGGGGGGGGGGGAAGAACCCTCAATTCTAAGTAAACTGTATTATCAAGTCATGCATATAGAGGGAGCACTAAAGGGTTATCTCCGTCTTTTTCTTGTTTAAATTTCAGTCTCTTAGCTCCATTTCTGTAGCTATCGTATTAAAGGGTTTAAAAGTGAAGAAACAACAGAGTTTTATGTAAAAAATATACTATTGGCGATTGATTTTACATAAAACTTAGTTTTCTTCAATTTTAAACCATTTATTAGAATTAGGAACCGACCGAATATTCGGTTTCGGTTACGTTTGGCCAGTTTCGGCCAAAAATCATGGTTTCGGCCGTAGTTTCGGTTTCGGCCAAAAAGTAGCCGAACCTTTCGGCCGGCCGAAACCAGAGTCTGAAAAAATGGGATGAGACTCGCATGCAAAAAAAAAAAAGTCAAATGATTTGCACTTCAGGGAGAAAAAATTTAGTCCCCCTAAAAAAAGGTAAAATGATTTTCACGGGAGGGAAAAAAATTCAAAAAAAAAAAAGTAAAATGAAAAAAAATGTATAGAAAATACAAGTTTCGGTTTCGGTTACGGTTTCGGCCGAAACTAAGGTTGAGGCCGAATATTCGGTTTCGGTTTCGGTTTCGGCTGAAAATCTTGTTTCGGTCGGGCCCTAATTAGAATAACAGCCAAAAGTAGAAAAATAAAATTCATATCTTGTCGACGTTTTGAGCACAGGTTCAGGATAAAATACTTCTGGTATAAAAGAAATTTGCCATTGTTACGGGGACGTGATTGAGAGAAATTTCAGCTAAAATTTTTTTTAAATCGCTTTATTTTTTGCATAAATCTATACCGGGCTACGTAGTAAGGAGAGAATTCCAGCAGCATAGGATTATTACCTTAGTATTTAAAAGAGCTTTGAAGCTGAGAATTCTGGACAGATTGCCCCTCATCTGCTACAGACGGCTACTCCATCTTAGCAATTGCGGTGTGGATGAGAGGTATAATTGGGCGTCTCAACTAACTATTGTAAGATACTACTTTGGGCGATCGGCAGGGAGGACCTCTGACAAAGACAAAATGAGTGGGGCTCTGACTCAGGAGCTCCAATGTGTTCGACCTACAATCCCCACTACCAACCTACAGATTTCAGGCAGGGTTGAGAGTCCTGTATGCGACTTCTATGCTGCTGGTGGTTCTCTCGTTATTGACTCTAACAATATATGTTTAATTTCAGGAGGAGTGGCTGAATATATATTGAGTGGTGAGGATATCCAGGTAGCCAAAAAAACAATAAAGAAAATTATATTTATCTTTATTTCATATGTTTGTCGACGTTTCGGCCGATATTCCGGCCTTCATCAGGACAAATTCTGTTTGCCTCGAGCTCATAGAGGCTCTTGGCAACTCCTGACAATGTGTTTGAGCGAACATTCGTCGGATGTCATGAGCCTTTATGAGCTCGAGGCAAACAGCATTTGTCCTGATGAAGGCCGGAATATCGGCCGAAAAGTCGACAAACATATGAAATAAAGATAAATATAATTTTCTTTATTGTTTTTGGCTGCCTGGATATCCTCACCACTCAAAATATACGTATGTTTAATATGTAACAGCGAGACCTTATATCATGTTTTGGTTGAATGTCCCATATATTCGGATTTAAGGAGTGATACCGTGGGCCACTGCAGCGAGGAGGGGATGTGGGAGACCCTTTTGAGTCCGATGAACGGTGAGGAGCTGGACTCTGCAACCTCCTGATGGAGGCTATGCGATTGAGGACCTTCATCATGAATGATGTAAAATAAATTGTGAATATTATATACAGGGTACGAATCAAGTTAAAAGCATCTTGCTTGTATACTATACTAATAAATAAACTGAAGATGAACAATATCGGCGCTTGAAACTTATTTTTCCAGCTTTGATCATTTTACTCTCTGCCTTCAGCCATCAACAAAAATAAAATTTAAAATAATGTGTTTAAATTCATAGAAAGGATAAAATTATATTGTGGTCTGGATGTGGCCCGCATGGCGTAGTTTGAGGACCTATGATCTAGAAAACTTGTAAATCTTTATTAGGCTAAAACAAGGCTATCTTTATTCATAAACATTTTTCCCACATCTATTTATTTAGATTTATTTTTTTCTTGCATGGTTGTAATTCTTCTTCTGGTTAACAACTTGATAAAAAAAAAAAAGAAGAGGCCATTTAAGGCAAGAAAAAGAATTTTTCGTTAATGTAAAAAGCAACACAAAGGATTGACCTTCGTTATATCGAAAGAATAAATAAAAAGTGTATATATATATATATATGTATATAAATAACGGAGAGCATATTAAAGTTGATTAATAAAGTCGTTTTTGTGCCGGATAAAGTTTTTTTTTTTTTCGTGTACGAAAGGCGGCAGGTGGAGAGGAACAAATGCCGGGGCAATCATTAACGGACACCCGGTGGAAGAGTCAAACCGTTGGGGAAGAGAAGAGAGAAAACAGAACAAGCGGTTATCATAATCGTTTTGACGACAGTGTCAACAGGGGCCGTATTTATTTCCAATGGCTCTATTCCTTCCTGCTTGCCTGGGTTTATCAATCGCCAAGCTGAGTGACATGTCGGCCAATTGATACGCCCGACGGTGAGTCACACACACACACGCGTGACGTCATCGTCGGAGACACAAACACAAACACATGGGCCACATCTGCATGTGTGCTCCTTTGGCGCGAATTTTTACTAAAAATATCACTAGACCCATTTGGCTATACAAGTATATAAATAAAAATGATGACTGTTTTGTGCTCAATGACGTCACTTTCCCTTTCACCCGCAACTCGTTAAATTTGAAAAGAAAAATGTCATTGTCCTGAATAACAAAGACTTTTTATTATTATTTAATAATTATTAAAAAAAAAAAAAAAATTAAGAAACTCAAATGATTCAAGGATAGAGATCTGTCTGTTTTTGGTTTTCGCCGAACATGCAATGAAACATTCACCCATTTAATGAATGTTTTGACTGGTCACTCAGGGAATTGAACCAATCCACTTTCGCGTAAAACAATAATTTCTCATTTATTTATTTATATTGCAATATCTATTTTATGAAGAAGTTTTTCTTTTTTTTTGCCCAGCTTTAGCTTTATTTAATAAAACAAAAGCAACGTTTCGATTCTATATTTGGTTCATCTTCTGGCTTATTGTTTAATAAAAAAATCTGGTGTGACTGTCGCTAGGCATACAACTTTCTCTTGTCTTCGGTAATCGAAAGTTGTGTTCTGTGCTTGTCACACCAGATTTTTCGTGTCGACATATATTTAGTTTCCGCCGATATATCAGAATTCATGATGTAAAATTTATAAACATAGATAAATATTTATATTTTGTTATCATGACCACCTATCTCCTATCTTACCTATGGAGTACAAGAGTAAAGTGGTCTTCATAAGATTTCAATGCCAAAATGAGAATATACATTTTAAAGAGCATCTAAAAAATAATTGATTTTTGAATTTTAACACGAATTCTCCAAAAATCCAACACTTGAGTTTTCTATTTGCGCTTATATGACTCTCCTTATGAGTCATTGATTTTGGTTGTTGTAGAGTTGCCTATCTACAGGCGTATTTCGGATTTTTCATTTATTTATTAACTAATAATGAGAAAATTTCTTAAAATCTTTCTTCGAGAAAGGTGGTCAATTAATATATGTATTTTCCTAATTTTATTAATTTCAAGAGAGAACTTCCCCAAATTCCTACCATTTTTTTATTTATTAAAAAAAGACAATGGTTACTAATTTCTTATTATATTATATAATACAAAGTGGCCTTGGGGTTTGACGTTATTTCCTTTTGGGGGATGAATATAAAAACACCTGGAGTTCCAGGAGTGTTCTTCCATTGAAGCTCTCAACCATGACGATTATTCCATAATCCTCATCTAGGTAATTATTAATAATATCAAAACATTTGATAAAACAGATTTGATATAGATCTAAAGTAGGCTAATTTTATTAATTATTATGTTTCCATTTATTGAATTTTTGATCTTATAACTGGGATGTGTTGAGTCTAGTCGCGTCGAAAGTCGACTTTTTCATCTTACCGGAAAATGTCATTGCCATTGAAATGAATGTTGGCATTCCAGCCACATTCCCAGCTTAACTGTAGTGGAGGATATGCTTCAAACTTGCTCTACTGTGCGTAAAGAGGTTTCACTTCAACAATAATTTTGCCCACCCTGCAAATTACTTATAAAAAATATTTCATATTCTTTTCAAAGGGCGTATGTAATTTATTCAATAAAAGATGATTCAACGTAAAAGTGAAAGGAATTTCAGTAATAAAATTCTATTGGTTTCCTTATTTAAAAAATAACGGCAATTCAGATTACACCTCATGTTTTCTTTTATGAGAATTTTTTTAATGGTTATCCAAGGTAGCTTATACTAAGATTAATATATAAAATATATTATAGATTTTTTTCAGTCATAATAAATTTTTTTATTACCAAAATTATTTTAAAACATCTAGCCTAATATATACAAAAAGGCTTTTGAAGAAAATGATCTATATTTTATTCTATAAAATATTCATAGCAACTTTAAAAATCTGGTGTGACTGATCGCACAGCACACAACATTCTCTTACCCTTCGGCAAGAGAAAGTTGTGTTCTGTGCTTGCACACCAGATTTTTTGTGTGGAGATATATTTAGTTTCTGACAGTACGGTACATTCGAATTTCAAGATGTAAAATTTATAAGTATAGGAAAATATTTATATTTTGTTACTATGGCAACCATTTCTCCTATCTTTTCTATGGAGTACAAGAGTAAAGTGGTCTTCAGAAGATTTCAATGACAAAATGAGAATATACATTTTAAAGAGCATCTAAAAAATAATTGATTTATGAATTAAAAAAAAAAATCGTTGGAGCCAATTTTGAGAAAATCGAAAAAAACTGAAAATGTACATCAGTAAAGTACTAGTACTCTTTGGCCGATTTTGATTAAAAGCTTATTTTCACGCCTCAGGTGGGGGCCTAACTTAAATATAAAATTTCAACCTCCTAGCGCAATTCCTTCATGCTTTAAATTGAACCCAGACAGACAGACACACACACACACAGACAGACAGACCATGTCGCGAAAACCACTTTTTTGGTTTCAGGGGACCTCAAAACTCAAACCTCAAAAAATTCATCAAAATCTCGACATCGAATTTTTGACATGAATCCAATACTTTCTCTCTCTATATATATATATACATTAACATATATAGAGATAAGAGAAAGTAAAAATTCTCAACCAACTTGAACATTGCCCACATGATCAATTTATTGAAATTAAATTTTTTTAAACGATCCCGTGTTCACTTCTCTCACTCTTTATAAACTCCTAAATTAAGGTATTAGGTTAAGAGTGAACTTATAAATTTATTTTTTGAAAGGTCTACTTTTCTTTTATTATTAAACACCGAGGTCATAGAATAAAAGAGAGAGTGAACAAAAGGAAACGTAGCGAATCCGTGGCTGAGGATGGTGCCCTCTGGCCCCAAGGTCGAAACATCGCCGTCAGACAATCAATTAGGCAAATGTGGTGCACGGCGCCTGCAAAATACGGAGCCATCCAAAATACATGGCGCAGAGAAGAGAGAGGATGGAGGAATGGAGAACGTGTCGCGAAATAGTATCAGGCAATCAAGCCATTTGAAAGCAGCCCAACACTCAGCCTCTATTTAACAAAACATATGTAGATGTTAAAAGGGTTGGAGTGGGGTTGAGCAGATAAAGCGATGGTGTATGAGCGAATAGGGAATAAAAATGTTTTAAAAAAATCTCTTTTATCAACTTGAATAAAAAAAGGAATACAAAAAAAAAATGAAAAGATTGGGATAAAAACTTGAATAGCTAAGAGTACCAAATTTATTTATTTCGAAATTTCAAGTTAGGTGCCCCACTGAGGTGCTAAAAAAGGCTTTTAAAAAAATTGGTCAAAGAGTAAAATTCATAAATCAATTATTTTTTAGATGCCCTTTAATATGTATATTCTCATTTTGCTCACAAAATATAGGAGAATGGTTATTATTATTATTTTTTTTTATTTTGAAAAAAAAAACACATTTTTTCTCATTCACACAGTCTTTTCGGCAACTCAGGCCATTTAAGACTTTTACGATATCCGTTATTGAATTAATATACGCCCTTAGGGTCCGACCGAAACAAGATTTTCAACCGAAACCGAATTTCGGTCTCAATCTTAATTTCGGCCGAAACTGTAACCGAAACCGAAACTTGTATTTCCTATAAAAAATTCATATCATTTTACCTTTTTTTTTTTGAAATTTTTTCCGCCCTGCGGAAAATTTTTTTTCCCCTCCCGTGAAAATCTTTTGACCTTTTTTTTTTTAGAGAGACTAAATTTTTTTCTCTCTCAAGTGCAAATCATTTGACCATTTGACCTTTTTGCATGCGAGTCTCAACCCAACTTTTCAGACTCAGGTTTCGGCCAGTCGAAAGTTTCGGCTACTTTTTGGCCGAAACCGAATATTCGGTCGGTTCCTAATATACAAATTTGGGGTCCAGGCATTCTTATTTAAGCTATTTGGAGAAATGGTTATAAAATAGAAATGTTTTCCCATGTTTATAAATTTTACGAGCCTGGGAGCCTGGTGACGGAGAAGAGCAACAGCCACCTCAATCGTTGCGGTTAAGTGATGCCAAGCTCGGATTGGTGACCCCGAGCAATCAGTATGTGGTACGTCCCACCAGTAGCCATAGATACGTTGTATTCAAAAATATATACCAATAAATTCAACTCATAAATGGCCTTTGTTGCGGAAAAAGGGTTTAAAAAAAATAAATAAATTTTACATGTTGAATTCTAATATACCGTACTATTTGAAACTAAATATGTGTCCACACAAAAAATCTGACACCAGATTTTTTATATTGATAGATTAAAACTTTGAATAACTTTGAAATATAATTAATATTTTTTTTTTTTTTTAAAAAAAAAAACACCTTTTCTCTTTCTCACTCCCCCTCCCCCCCACACCCACACCCTCTTTTTTTCTCTTCGGCCAAAACAAAAAATTAAAATAATCTTTTTTTTTGATTTTTAATTATTTGGGGTAGGGGGGGTTTTTTTTTTTTTTCCCCCTAATTAATATTTATTTATACATACAAATAAAGGTATCTGAGATGGGATTACACTTAAGGACGATCCTATCTCATATTCTCTATTCCCAGGGTGGATAGCCTAATTATTTTGAGAAGAGCGAGAAAGTTTAGCAACTTCTTTGCTTATTTATTTATATTAAAAAGATATTCATAGAGAAAATTGAAATAAATTTTTTACCTCTTTTCATTCAGATAATGAATTATTTAAAAAGAAAATATTTTTAAATTCTTCCCTTGCTTTAAATGAGATAATAATCTTTTTGTGCTCACTCACACACATACACTTCTCGCATAGACAAGATATTTTAAGTACGTACAGAGTGCGCGGCCAAATCCGGGCAAATTAAACATTTTTTTATTAATAATATGGAGGTGCCGTTCAAACACACACATTCAATCACACTCTATTCGTATCAGTAATATTAAAGTTTATTTTGCATTTTGTTCGCCTTCCATTGTTTGCGTTTAGGTAGATGTATCTTTATACAAATCAAGAGCGGATCCAGATTAATTTCTCGGGGGGGGTAATCTGGTGTGACTGGTCGCAAAGCACACAAATCTTTCGTTCTTTCGGTAATTTAAAGGTGCATTCTGTACTTGTTGACCAGAATATATAGGGTGAGTCATGAGGTTTTTCTCCGGTTTATGGAGGTGATTCCTGACATGATTTTGAACAAAAAATGTAAATAAACTAATGGGATGAAATTCATAATTAAAGAGTTATGGCAATTTGAAAAGACAAATGAAGCGAGTGGTACGTTTCGATAACAATCATGGAAGGAATGGATGAAAGACATCGTGTATCAAGTTAAGGTGCAAACACAGAGAATTGATTCAACGCATTCTCGATGCTGCAACGTCAATAAGGAACGAGCAAGTGAAATTACGAAATGCTCCTCGTCCGGTTCACTCCAGTGCGAATCTTTGCCTTCAAATGCAGGGAGGAATTTTTGAACACTTGCTTTAAATCCACTCTTAATGCAAGAGAATGGTACAAAATTAAACAGTTGTTTGTTTTTGATGTATGATTTTTATTTTTATTTGTGAAGTTTGAAGTTTGCGGTTTGAGGTTTGAAGTTTGAGGTTTACGGTTTGAAGTTTGCGGTTTGAAGTTTGGGTTTTGATGTTTGAGGTTTGAAGTTTGGGGTTTGATGTTTGAGGTTTGCGGTATGAAGTTTGGGGTTTGAGGTTTGCTTTAAATCCACTCTTAATGCAAGCCAATGGTAGAAAATTAAACATTTGTTTGTTTTCGATGTATGATTTTTATTTTTATTTATGAAGATAATACAATACAATATAATATGAGGATCGTACTCGAAGCATCGACAAAAAATAGACTTTTATTTTATTTTTTCGCCTTGGCTGCCCAAATACCACATCCTCATATTTGGGATCTAGTTTTCCAATAAAAATACAACTTCTTTTAATTTATAAATAAATTGCTCATTTATTATCGAAGATATAA
>JAKCPI010027278.1:0-29244 GCA_023213315.1 Euborellia annulipes
GACGCAAAAGCCCCGCCTTCCGGCGGGGCTTTCTCCGTCTAGCGCGGGGGCTGCGCCCCCTGGACCCCCTTGCTCGCCTACTTATATACATACCTGTACATACATTTTCCCTTTCCATTTTTATATATAGAGATTATTTTAACAGTTAATTATTCATGAACTTAAGATTTTTTGTGAATCATATCCTTTCCGGGACTCTCCCGGTACACAGACAAAAAAATTTACGCCGATATTTTTTAGAATTCAAAATGTAAATAAATAAAAAATCGTAAACATGGGGAAAATATTTATATTTTCTTACCATGGCAACCCTTTCTCCTAATTTTTATTTTTTTCTTATTTTAACGGATAATTACTCATTAACTTATTGTTATTTGTGAAACATAACCTGTCCGAGACTCTCACAAACATACATAAAAAATTTCATCGAAATCGGTTCAGCCGTTTAGGAGGAGTTCAGTCACATACACACGTACAGAAGAATTATATATATAAAGATATATTTTTTTTAAACAAAATTGGCCTTCTCCTTATTCATACTTTCACATGATATATGATAAAAAAAAAAAAGATTAACGATCTTGGAATTCTCTTTATTTTGAATTTATCTCTTCCCTTAAAATCATTTATTCAATTAAATATTCTTTATTATCTGACTTGTTTTCTTGCTTATTTATTATCTTTTTACACGATCTTTTCAGATTTACGCAGATAAAAAATGTTTATTCTTTTTTTTTTCACGGCTGAAATACTCTACCATTTTTTTCGAATTTATATCACGTTCTTTTCGGGAGGTGTTATTGTGATTAATAATCTCTTGTCCAAGGGGATAGGGGACATGTATCCTTTTATATAAATTTTAATTTAAGGATCCTTCTGAAAAATGTTTCATTGATAACAAATTTTTTTTTGATTTTTTAAAACATTTTTTCTAAGACTTCGACTTCAAAATTAAAGAAAAATGTAAATGTCTACAAATTTCTTCCTCTTGATCTACTTGGGTTTTTTACTTTCTCTTACCTCTATATATATGTTAATATAAAGAGAGAGAAAGTATTGGATTCATGTGAAAAATTCGATGTCGAGATTTTGATAGATACACGTTTTGAGGTCCCCTGAATCCAAAAAAGTGGTTTTTGCAAAATGGTCTGTCTGTCTGTCTGGGTTCAATTTAAAGCATGAAGGAATTGCAAGTTCCTGTGAATCCTGATTTAATTTTTAGTTATAATGTCAATATTTATAAACTTAAAGTTCAAGAGCTGTGGGTTCTGATCCTGAAAATTTTCACATTTAAAGCAATTGGATACAAATAAAAATTAATGGATCATATAGGCTTATATCATAAAATCGTTAAAGGCTAAATTTTCTAAAATGCCGATCAGATTTTTTTTAAAACCCTTTCCGGCTACTGAGGCCATTTAGGGGCATGGATTTTATTTAATAAATTTTTAGATAAATCATAAGGATGGGTACCGTGGGAAGTTCCACACGCTGATTGCTCGGGGTCACCTATCCCGAACTTTCGCCGCGCTCAGCATTTCTTAGAAACTTGGCATATCTTTTTTTTTTTTTGAAAAAATACTTTTTTCTCATTCAATCTCACACACAGTCTTTTCGGCAACTTAGGCCATTTAAGACTTTTGACGATAACCGTTATTTGAATATATGTATTTGGGGTCCAACATTCTTATAGCATAAAAGGTTGAAAGATCAATTAATTCCTGCTTCATCAACAGAGTAAATAAAAAAAAAATTAAAATAAACTAGAGTAGAAATAGATTTAATCACAAAAAATTTTAGCGCAATTATTAAAACAATAAAAATTATTCTCACGGTATTTTTATACTCGTCTTTATTTATAAATTAAGTCATAATATATCAAAAAAAAAAAAAAAAGCCCCCCCTGGTAAAGTATAAATTATTGTATTAAATCACTTAAAAAAAATTTGTATACTAACATTTAAAGAAGGATGTAATATCTTATAAAAAATGGCAAATAATAAAACGATTAGATATAATAAGGAAATATTTGTAAAAAAAAATATAACTTTAATTTCTCAATTAGAAAAATAAATAATTCAAATGTATATTAAAACTTTAAATCGAAATTTGAAAGTAAAAAGGGATAAAAAAAGGACATAGATATCTGTCTCTCTTGATTTAATCACAATTAATAAATTAAAAAAAAAAAATCCTCTCACTTAATTCGAAGAAAGCCTTAAGTTTTTGAATGCAATGGAGAGATTCAAAAAAAAAAAATAAATAAATAAAAAACATTAACGAATCAGTGAAAAAGAAAGTAAGCGTAGGTGAACAGAGAGGACAGACAACTGCATTTCACACTCCATTTCTTATATCCTTTAAAGTATCTTTCACTTTAGAAAAAAAAAATTACTAATTATTTATTTTTATCCTTCATTAGAAATATAAAAAAAAAATTGGAATATTTTTTTTTATACAGGATACAATCATTTTTACTTTCTCTTACCTCTATATATATGTTAATATATAGAGAGAGAAAGTATTGGATTCATGTCAAAAATTCGATGTCGAGATTTTGATGGATCTTTACGTTTTGAGGTCCCCTGTATCCAAAAAGTGGTTTTCGCGACATGGTCTGTCTGTGTGTGTGTGTGTGTGTGTGTGTGTGTGTGTGTGTGTGTGTGTGTGTGTGTGTGTGTGTGTGTGTGTGTGTGTGTGTGTGTGTGTGTGTGTGTGTGTGTGTGTGTGTGTGTTCAATTTTAAGCATGAAGGAATTGAGCTAGGAGGTTGTAATTTTATATTTAAGTTAAACACCTCCCGGGAGCGTGAAAAATAAGCTTTTAATCAAAATCGGCCAAAAAGTACTAGTACTTTACTGATGTACTTTTTCAGTTTTTTTCGATTTTCTCAAAATTCGCTCTAACGATTTTGATTAAAATTCAAAAATCAATTATTTTTTAGATGCTCTTTCAAATGTATATTCTCGTTTTGCCCTCAAAATTGTTTGAAGACCACTTTACTCTTGTACTTCATAGAGAAGATAGGAGAAATGGTTGCCATGGTTACAAAATATAAATATTTTCCCATGTTTATAATTTTGACATCTGAATTCAAATATTCCCTACTGCCGGGAACTAAATACATGTCGACACAAAAAATCTGGTGTGACAAGCACAGTACACAACTTTCGATTACCGAAGGTAAGAGAAAGTTGTGTGCTGTGCGCCAGTCACACCAGATTTTTTTTTTTTATTGTCTCATTATTCTGTTCTAAAAGTAAAAATTCAATTTGATATTCTATTAATTTGAATTTGCCTCCGGGTGTTTTATACATTTGGGTATTCAAGTGTAAAATACTGTACCTTACAAATTATCAATTTGAAGGGAAGGACGGGAGCCAGAGCAACCAGATGAAATAAAAAACTTTATATTCTCTTATCGACGTTTCGCAAGTCGCATTCATCTTCAGGGCATGCAGAATCGCCCTTAAGGTGCGTGTCTCAAAAAGCCGTTAGAAGACGATTCACTACCGAGTTACTCTAGGCGGCAAGAGATGGCGTTAGTTTTTCCCATAGGAATACAAGGGATTTATTCCATTTCATTTGAAAGGTTCCGACTAATTAATTAAAGAGTAAAAAATTAATTATTTTTTAACAGATTGATTACTAATTTAATTATCTATAAGATATAGAGCGGATTTTTCCAAAAATATCTTTTATTTAATGCGATTAATAAAAAAAGAAAAAATTATTTTTCGAAAATCAAAAAAAAGGGCTTCTATAAGTCGTAGATATTTTAAATACCTTTAATTTAAAAAAAATTTGAGGTCGATAGCTTCAAAATTGTGGCCGCTGGAATCTCCCAAAATTAGCACCCCGAGACGCGCACCTTAAGATGAGTGCGACTAACTCTCGAAACATGGGACACAAAATATAAAGGCTGTGGGGCTCCAATTCTTCTCTTTTAATTGAATATCTACAGAATATTTTAAAAATATCATTTTGCTACACTAAAAAAAATACATTACATTTAAGAATTTTTTTTTTTTGGCGATGTTATGCACGGAGAAACCAAGCGCCATTATGATCGAATTTAAGATAAGACCGCCATATTTTAGATAAAAAGAAGATCTACCTCTTTATTTAAATCATAACATTATTACTCTACAAACCTTTTTTGTATAAAACAAGAAAAATTGGTTTTGTTTACAAGTGTGCAAATGAAATGCTCTTTTTCTCAGATTTAGGTTAATGGCGGTTGGTTCCTTCATGCATAACATCGTCCATTTAATTATTCTTATAATATATTCAAATCACTATCATTAAAGGGAACAGGTCCAGTGAGCCCCCCCCCCCCCTTTTTGGACAGAAAAAATATTACGATTTTAATTAAACATTTATGAATTCGGAACTAACATATTTTAAAATTTTTAAAAAAAAAATTTAATATTAAATTTAATATATTCGTCAGCATGCGGAGAAAAGAAGAGAGATATATTATATAATATGACATCATGTACCCGGAAAAAAAGGGGGGGCGGCCGGGGGGGGACGGGTGGGTCCCGCGGTGGGACGCGGTGGAGCCGTGGTGGGGCCCCCCCCGGCGCCCCCCCTCTTCCTTTTTCTTTGGGGTAAAATAATATATATTTATATATTATAAATCTATAAATAAGAAATATATATAATATTTAAAGATTTTATACCCCCCCCAAAGTAAGCCACAAGAAACAGATATATATATTAATATTACTTACCCCATACCCGAAACAGAAAGAGGGGCGGGGGCCGCCGAGCGGATGGAAGGGACCCGGGGTTCGCTCCGGTGGATCCGTGGTTCGCTCCCCGCCCCCCTCCCTTATATTTTTTTTTAGAAAAAAATAAAATTAATATTATAATAATTATTACAACAAAATGGTTTGTCTGTCTGTCTATGTGTCTGTGTTGAATTTAAAGCATGAAGGAATTGAGCTTCTACCAGGTAGGTTAAAATTTACTACATACCACCCTGAGGCGTGAAAATAAGCTTTTGATCAAATTCGGCCAAAAAGTACTAGAACTTTACTGATGTGCTTTTACAGTTTTTTCGATTTTCTCAAAATCAATTTTGATTTAAATTGAAAATCAATTATTTTTTAGATACCTTTTAAAATATATACAGTATTTCCATTTTGCTTTCAAAGGGTATGAAGCACTCTTGTACTTCATAGGGAATTTAAGAGAAATGGTTGTCATGGAAACGAAATATTGGTGACTCAGTGTGTGGAACGTCCCCTGGTAGCCATCGGTACTTTTTAATTCCCTTTGAAGGGAAACACCAGATTTTTTTACCAGTAGGCTATACTGATGAAAAGACGGCCAGAGCCGAAGCCCATCTGCTTTAAATTTTCTGCATTATTTTATAATTTTGACAATCTCTCTCGAAAATTTCATATATGCACTGAGCCCCCTGTATAAAGACCGAAATATTTGTAATAAATTGAACTTTTGAGAGAGGCTGGTTTTATTCTCCTTATTGCGAATCCCAGCTTTGCACACCTACTGAATATAATTTTACCTGTTCCATTAAGAAATTAAATTTTTAATCGCTTTTGCTTGCGCTGATTAATTTCTGCATAATTTTTTTTTTTTTGTATTATATCTAATTATTTCGAAACGCCCTGTCGCTATTCCGGATCTTGTTCTTTACTAAAACAAGACATTATTTTAGGAAGTTTTAATTTATTATGACTCCATTTATGAGAGAAAGTTTATTCTCCGCCCCTCTCCCATTTGATGACGTAATTAGACCTCTTTATCGCTTTATTATAATAATAATAATATATATATTTCCGTTTGCTTTTTTGACAGTTATTATGTAATTATATTTAATATAATAAGCGCCTTCACCTTGACACTTGGTATTGATTGGTCAATGTGTTTTGTGAACTTTTCTGGACCACTTACCTGGAATCAGCCGCTGAGCCGAGAGAGATTTTATTACTTCGCCTCAATTGAGTCTTTCACCGTTAAATCTAATTGCTTTTTATACAAAATAAATATTTATTTTTATATAAAAGCTATTTCATCGGATATATTGATTGACATCTAAATAAAATTCATTAGATATAACAAGAAGCGAGATTATTATTATTATTTTTTTTTAATATTCAAAATCATTCATTTAGAAAATTATCAATTTGATGGTTTATAAATATTTTTTGATGAGTCCGGGTCATATGGTTCTGGTGAGTCAGATTTAGGATTCGGCGCCATGGTCCTAATCCTTAATGTGCCACTTTACCACCTGACCCAAAAGATGGAATGGTTATTTTTTATTATTAGTTTACTGAAACAAGTATTTCAAATGAAATAGAAAATTTTGCTTTCTCTTATCCTATATATATAAAGAGAAAGTATTGGGCGATCATGTCAAAAATTCGATGTCGAGATTTTGGTCCCCTGAATCCAAAAACGTGATCCTGAGAGGTCTGTCTGTCTGTGAACAAGATATCTCAGAAACGAAACAAACTAGGAGGTGGTTGAAATTTTATATTTGAGTTAGGCCACCTTTCAAGAGGTAAAAATAAGCTTTTGAACAAAATCGGCCAAAAAGTACTAGTACTTACTGATGTATTTTTTCAGTTTTTTTCGATTTTCTCAAAATTAAGGATTTTGATTAAAATTTATTAATCATCTCTTTTTTTGATGCTCTTTAAAAAGTAAATCAGTGAAATTTTTCGTAAAAATTCTTTGAAGTACACTTTATTGATGTTGAAGCATTCGTAGCTCAGCACCATCTATCGCGTGGGCAAGTTTGGAACTTAGGTGCTAAGGGCAACTAAATATATCTCGGCACAAAAAATATGGTGTGACAAGCACAGTACACAACTTTCTCTTGCCAAAGGGTAAGAGAAATTTGTGTGCTGTGCGACCATTACACTAGATTTTTTAATTTAATTTCCTTAAAATTTGAGAAATTTATTAACAATTATTAACATTCTTTATTTGACTCGTATTTAATATATTATTATTTTTAAATTTTTTCAAATTTAATTTACCTCTATTATTTTTTCCAGGTGACGAGTCTTCTTCTGGAGGCCGAACGACGCAAACTCAGCGTACTCCAGCGAGAGTTACAAATTGCTCTAGCAGAAGGAGGATCCATCAAAGCCAAAGAACACCAAAAGCAAGAGCTTATCGTTGCTATTTCGTGAGTGAAACTATTTCCAATATATAAACTTATCTATATAAAGTGACGTAATCGCGACAGATTTTTTTTTTTTCGTCAGAATAACTTTTTCCTGTTTACATTTTGGCATTTAAGGGATTAGTCTTAAACATTGTCCAATATAATTTCCATTTATTAATTCTAGTAATTAATTATATTGTTTATAAATTTGGCCGCGCCAACAAAAAACATACTCACACTTTTGTTAAAAAACCACTAGGTTATAAGTTTCAAAGATTTATTAACATTTTTTAATACACATTTCTACACTCTTGTGACATTATCAAAAGTGAGTTTACAACAATTTTAATTTTTAATCAATCTTTGAAACTTATAAATGAATAGTTTTTAATTTAATTTTTTAAATTTTCATATATATATATATAGATAATATTTTAACTAGATCCTACGGCTGATGTAAATTTATTTAAAATTTCAATTTTTAGCCAATTTCAGAACTATTTTGACTTAAATTTAAATATATTTTTCGAGAAATTAGCACTGTTATCTTGCATCAGTCGTTCAACTGTCTTGTTACTTAAATGCCAACTATTTTTGGGGTCAGTAGACCTTAGAGTTACTTAACTACAACAATCTGGGGGACAATTTCCCCTACGTCAGGCCACCGACCATTTATTACAATATTCGCTTTTAAATAGGGTCTGGCCGAAACCGAAATCGAATTTCGGCTTCAATTTTAGATTCTCCCTAGTGACTCAAGTAATCACTCCATTTTTCCATGTTGCGAAAATCATTCGCCCTTTTTTTAATAATCCCAACCAGGGGCAAAACGAGGATCTTTGGCTGGAACTGGTCGAAGCCGAAACCGAAACCGAACCTTCGGTCGGTTCCTACTTTTAAAACACACTCCAAACTTTGGGGAGAAATCGAAAAGTTATTTAAGAAAGTGAAGAGGTTAGTGAAATGAAGTGAAAGGGTTAAGTTAAAAAAACGCTTTTTTTAAATGAATAAATATTTTATTTTTTAATATTCGAGAAATATATTGTAGGCCTATACGTATAGCAAATATAAGTGATTCAGAAAAACTTAATACCGTTCAACCTTTATAGTAGGCATTACAGTTAGATTCTGATTATTAGCTTTTTTAAAAGACTTCAAAAAGAATCCTCGAAATCCATGATTCCACCAGGCGTAGATTAAAGGATTGAATATGGAGTTAAAATACAGCAACAACGCCATTGAAGATCCAACGCCATATCCAAACACCATAAATTCAATAGTGTTAGGACGCATATTGAATTTAGTGTTCCAAATGATGTAAGGCATCCAGGTGACCAATATAGCGCTGGTTGTACAAAGAACTACTTTAATAGCTCTCCATTTACACGGTTGCATTGTCGTCAATTTCTGACCCCCAACAAAATGCATCCGCAAATTAGCTTCGCCATTTTGGGAAGATTTGAATCCCACAGATTTACGAAGTTGTTCCACCTCAAAATAAATAGAAATCTAAAATGCCAAAGAACTACACCGGAATTGAAATCTAAAGTTTCCTAACAAACCTTCTTAAGGGCCTTACATAATATGAACAAATAGATGCAGATTACTGATAATATCGGTAACAGTCCAGACCAAAGAATACATAATTCAAGTGTTCCTGGAACTGTGTAGATACATATACCAGGTGGTAATTGATCGTTATAAATATCAATCCAGCATAAAGGAAGAACACCAAAAATTATTCCTAAGAGCCAGGTCAAGAAGCAGAGGAGATAGGCTCGTGATGGATACATCCAGATTTTATATTTCATCCCGTGGGCAATGAAAATAAATCGATCCATTGCTATCAAAGCCACACTCCAAGCGGATATTAAGTTTGTAGAGACTGCAAAACCTTAAAAAGAATAAATGTATAGACTTAATATTTTTATCTTGTGATGTTGGAATTATTATGTTGAGAATGCATTTATTTATTAATTTTTCTTATCAATTCCGAACTATATATTCACCAAATATTAACGAACACATTGTTGGTGTTTTATATTCTTTAGGCAAGTACTCTTCTATTAGAATCGTAATTCCTATGATTAAATCAGCCACAGAAACATTGCAAATAAATATATACGTGGTCCGTGGCTCAAAATTGTTTCTTAGAATCAATCCACAAGAGATGACCACAACAACGGTCAAGTTTATAGAGATGATTAAAATTCCTGAAAATATGTTATTATTTGTTTTATAAAAAAATAGCAAGGAGGGAGGGTATAAGTAACTAATGCACAAAATCAATGAAATAAAAAATTTCTCTTACCCATAATTGGTATCAAAATATCAAACACTTTATGTTTCAATTTGAGATCATACATATCAAAAAGCTCACATTGTTTATTTTTATTTAACAAAAATTCCACCTCCAAATACGCATCTTTTTCGTTCATCTTTTTTGAAATAACAAAAATTTCAATACTAATGCTAGCGGTATACTAATAATAAAAGTGCATTTGTCTTCTATTACCTTCAATAGTGACTAACATTTGAGTGATTAAAAGTCCTTATCGTTAAAAAATAAATAAATTAAAAGCAGGTAAAAATCGTCTCATAATTTGTTATCATGTTGTTTCTTATTAAAGTATTTTCCTTTAAAACAAAATTGCTAACCATAAATTATTGAAACAAAAAATTATTCATTTATTAATATTTAAAATGGTTATCTTTCTGATAATAATCTCTGGCTAGAGCATATTTTGTGAAAACTATTAATCCAAATTAGGCAGTTGGATTGAATAATTAATTTATGAAAAAAACATTAAATGAATAACTCATTTATTATAAATATTCTAGGCTTTTACAGTAGCTATCGCCATCTTTGTTTTGTTAGTAGTTTTGAATAAGAAACCACGGAATCCATAATTCCACCAGGCGTAGATGAGGGGATTGAAAATGGAGTTAAAACTAAGTCCTGCTAACAGAAAAGGGCCGATGCTATAACTTAACAACTTGATTTTGGGATCCCCTTGATGAGTGGCGAAGATGCAACTCCAAATGAGGTAGGGTAGCGCCGTAAAAAAGGTAGCACTTGTAGTAAGGAGAACTACCTTAATGGCCTTCCTTTCTTTCGGTTCTATTGTCATTAAATTTTGACCAGTGACGTAGTGTACCCTAAAATCTTGTTGTGGGTTGAATATCTTCGATTTACGAAGTTGTTTTACCTGAAGAAAAAATTATTAATTATGATAAAACTCCAATATGAAGATCTAGGAGATTCAATAGTTTGAAACGATCAGATACAAAGCTTTACACTCTGTGGATTCCAAATCTTAATAAAGATAATATCGTACCTTTTTGAGGGCTTTTCCTAATATGAACAAATAGAGGCAGATCATTAATACAATCGGCAACAGAACACAGCAAATTAAAAATAATTGAAGTTCTAATGAGATTTCGTATGTATAGGAACATAAAGCAGGTGGACCATCATCCACTATGCGATATTTGAATAGACTAGGAAGACTTCCTAAGATGATTCCTAATAACCATGTCAAGAAACAGAGAAGATAAGCACGTGATGGATACATCCATATTTTATATTTCATTCCATAAACGATATAAAGAAATCGATCGAATGCAATCAAAGCAACACTCCAAGAAGAAATCATGACAGCAGCCAATAAAAAAACTATAAAGAAATAAATTTAGAAATTATACTAACAAGAGGATCCTACGGCTTGTGGGTGGCCGATTTTTTTCAATACTTATATGATTGGAAGCTGAGTATCTGGACATCAATTTCCTAAAGAAGTACGATTCGCTCAAAAACCATCGAGAAAATCGATTGTGAAGATTTCCGAGTTCTATAAGTTCGGATAATCTGGACCCATTTTCAGGGCTATTCGGTAGCACGTTTCGACAAGTGGCTAACGTGTCGTGGCATAACCAATTCTATAGTTAGGAAATTGATACCCAGATACTCATCTTCAGATTCTATGACTATAAAAAAATAGGTGACCCACTAGCCATAATGTTCCCTTAAACATCAAATGAATTATTCTCACCATATTTTAATTCACAAATAAATAATGTTATGAGGTCTTTGGGTAAATACAATGCAAACATTATTGTAATTCCTAATAATAAATCAGCCAAGGAAACATTACAAATAAATATATACGTAGTGCGTGGCTCGAGGGCGGTTCGTAGTATCAAACCGGAGGAAATGACCACAACAACGAACAAATTTAAGCAGATAATTGAAATGCCTGAAAATGAGAGATTGTAAAAATTATGGAATACATTAACTGAGGAAGTAACTTAAGAGTGGATGGAAGGAACGTCACAGAAAATACAATAGGATTCTAAACGATTTTTTAATTTAAAAAAAAATTGGAATCAGACTAAATATGTTTCACTATATTACAGACAAAAAACTTATTTAGTGATTCTTTCTTCTTGAAAAATTTTATTTTATGCACTCATCCAAAGAGAAAATGTACTTACCGATAATGGTTACCACTATATTAAACGCTTGACATTTCACATTAATTTCATTCAAATCATAATCCTTATGGGTATGTTTTAAAAAAAATTCTTCTTCAACTGGATTCATTTTAAACAAATATCAACACATTTCAACTATTACACGTACTAAAATAAAAACAAAATTCGTTTGCTTGTTAAGACCATCAATATGTCAGTCCCTAGGTGCGATAAAATAATATATTACAATTCTAATCAAGGTGAAGTGAAAGTTAATTATTATCAAATTTATTATCAAATTTTCATTTTATAAATCACTGATTCCCTAAGCTTTCTTTAATATAAATCACAATTTTTACGGGGTCTATCTAATCTTTCCGCGATGTCCTTGTACCAATCACCGTGGCGCTCAATTTTCTACCCCTCGGTACGCGACTGAAAATATTTTGCTATTTTAAATAAATATATTTGATTTCGGAGTAAAGGAAAATCTGAGTTCATTCTAAACACATATTCGTTAAAAAAATCATTGTGTGGTTTTATGAAACCACGATGCAAGTGAAATTTTTTTTCGGATCGTGGGCTTTTAACTGAAAATTTTCAAAAAATTATTCAATTAAGGGCATTAAAATCGCGTTTTTAATCTTAACTTAATAATTGGAAAATGGGAAATCAATAGACGCATGTTAAAAACTGAGAACAATATTTATTTAGTAATTGAAGATTTAAATCATTTTAAATTATTTTAAAAATTATATTTTATCAATTTAAAAATACAATTATTTTTTTATATTTCGTCATATATATTAAATTTCAACTTTCCTATTTTTGTCGTCACGGCTTGTGACGTCATGGCTTGTAGCTACGTTACGGCCTTTGACGTCACGGCTTGTAACGCGACAAGCTGATAGAAGAGCTAAAAAATTTGATCAAATAAAAGTTTCACTTTAAAAATTATTATTCTATAATCTTGTTATTGTATAAATTGGATATTTATTAGAACTACCCTTATTCATATTATTTTTACTAATTTTTGAAAAAGTCTTAAAAAGAGAAATCCGAAAGCCGTTATGCCACCAGGCATAAATAAATGGGTTTAAAAATGAATTGATAAATGCCAACATTGATAAGGAATGTCCGATTGTGAAACGAAACACTTGACAGTATAGAACTTTCGGGCAGAAGCAGTAGATCGCGCAGCAGATGATGTAAGGAAGCCATGTAATTGAGATGGCTCCGCCAGTGCACAATACCACTTTGATCGCCTTCCATTTATTCGGATTCATTGCGGAAATGGTCTGTACATTTCGAATGTAATACACGCGTAATTTGTCATCACTTTTAATTGTTTGCTTAGCCAATTTCCGAGCTAATTGTAATTGTTTAATCTGAAATAAAAAGAAATTGTGATGATTTTGTAATTTCTTTGATTGAAATAAATTAAAGAAATTCAATCAATAATGCAATTTCATCAGATAAAAAAATTTCTAAAATTTTAAATATAAAAAAAAATATATCAAAAGTTTTATTTAAAAAATATAGTGTCCATAAAAGTTCAAATACCCATTGAGCATCAAAAAATTAAATGCATTTTGACTCAAAATTTTTATTGTATATTTTTTAAGGTGCGCGTCTCGGGGTGCTAATTTTGGGAGATTCCAGGGGCCACAATTTTGAAGCTATCGACCTCAATTTTTTTTTTTAAATTAAAGCTATTTAAATTATCTACAACTTATAAAAGCCCTTTTTTTGATTTTCGAAAAAAATGATTTTTTTTTAGATTAATCGCATTAAATAAAAGATATTTTTAAAAAATTCGCTCTATATCTTGTAGATAATTAAATTAGTAATCATTGTGTTAAAAAATAATTAATTTTTTACCCTTAATTAATTAGCTGGAATCTTTCAAATGAAATGGAATAAATCCCTTGTATTCCTATGGGAAAAACTAACGCCATCTCTTGCCGCCTCGAGTAACGTCGGTTCTAACGTGTTTTTCGAGACGCGCACCTTAAATTTTATTTAAAGTATTTTATACCTTCTCTTACCTATGTATATATGTAATATATAGAGAGAAAGTATTACGATCATGTCAAAAATTCCATGCCGAATTCGCGACTTGGTCTGTCCTTGAATTAAATATCTCAAGAATGAGGAGAGCTAGGATGTTGAAATTTTATATTTAAGTTAGGCACCCCCTGGGACGGGACACGAAGCTTTTGAACAAAATCGACCAAAAATTAGTTCTTTACTGATGTTTTTCAGTTTTTTGCAATTTTCTCAAAATTCGCTGCAACGATTTTGATTAAAATTCATAAATCAACTATTTTTTAGATGCTCTTTAAAAAATATATCAGTGAAATTTTTCGTGAAAATTTTTTGAAGTTCACTTTACTGATGTGAAAACATTCGTAGCTCAGAGCCATCTATGAATCATGTGGTCAAGTTTGGAACTTATGTGCTAAGGGCAACTAAATATATTTCAAGTCAAAAAACTCTGGTGTGACAAGAACTTGCCGAAGAGTAAGAGAAAGTTGTGACCAGTCACACCAGATTTTTAGAATTTAAAATTAATCAGACCTTAAATAATTTAGGGCTTTGAATCCTTATGGTTTGTTGGCCCCATCCCCTCTACAATTTTGGTTAATCTATACTTTGAATGTGTGTCTTGTGAAATACCGAAAGTAGGAATCAAATTGATTGAAATTTTGTGAGGCCAAAATAGAATATAAATTATATATTAACACCTTTTTAAGAGCCTTCCATAAAATGATGGAGTAGATGCAAATGACTATTAAAATCGGGAACAGCCCTGTCAAAAGAATACATAGCTCGAGAACTGGAGGCATAAGAAACATGTAAAAACATCCAGCAGAACCATAGACGTCGATCGGATTAGCCAACCCCATTAATGGAAGTGAGCCAATGATGAGACCAAAAATCCAAGCAACAACGATTAAGACACGAGCACGTGACGGGTACATCCATAATTTATATTTCATTCCATAGACGATATAAAGAAATCGATCCACTGCAATTAATGCAACACTCCAGGCGGATATTAAGTTGGTTGATATCAAAAATCCTAAAAACAAAAATTCTTTATACTCTAAATCCTGGAGAGATCCTCTCTACAAAATTCAAAGAACTTATTCAAGTCACCTAATGTTAATTCGCAGACAGTTTGTGTCATTTGATCTTTAGGAAAGTAGTTGCGTACAAGAAAGGTGATTCCCATAAAAAAATCGGCACAAGCGACATTGCCCATAAATAAATAAGTGGTGCGGGGCTCAACATTCGCTTTAAGAATCAATCCTGAAGAGATGACCACCAGTAAATTCAGACAAATGATGCATATTGCTGAAATCAAAAATTCGTTCAAAAATTATGGTCTATATATTATTTTGGCAAGGTATGAAGAAAAGAGCAAATGTAGCAAAAACTATTTCATTTATTGATAGCACTTTAAGACGACGTTTTGGTTTTGGTCAGATATTCCACCATCCTCAGGTCTGTAAAGGTCCTCAAATAATTAAAATACCTTTATGCCATTTAACTATGCCACAAAAGTAGAGTGGTGTTAAAGGTCGAGTGTTGGCATCCAAAACCATGAAAACCAATCAATTAACATAAATAGGGACGGAATCTAAATGGTCTCAGATGCCGAAAAAGACCTTAAACAAATTAAACAAAAACTAGGAATTTCACTGGTGCACCTTCCTGAGGATGGTCGCCTAAACGTTGACATGAAATATACTTAACTGCATCATCTCTTTTCATCACATATTATTACAAAATTTATTTAGCCATTCATCTAATTTTTAAATTATATAAAATTTCGCCCTTGCAGGTTCGGCATTATGCGATGAGAGAAATAGAATAAACTGGTCGTGGTATTTAGATATATAAGAATAGGCATGCATAACCAGCTATCGCTCGAATAGCTCATGGTCGCCATTAACTACCTACAAGTTATGGGTCTCAGATCTAAAAAAAATTGATAGACATAAATCAAAGACAATTGGGATTTACTCGATAGCCTAACTATAAATATGATAAGATAAAACTGAATGTCTTATAAATAGAAAGCGGAAAAAAGTCTTCGATTTTTGTCTATTTTGAGACTTTTCCTGATTTTCTTAGATATCTTCACTGATCTCACAAAAAAAAAAAAAAAAAAACATTTTTGAGATTTTCAAAAACGACTATTGTGACTTTTTTAGTGCTTTTTTGCCTCTCAGAGACTTTTTTTTTTAAAGCGACTTTTATGACCGACTTTTTCAAATTTTTTAATATAGGCCTAATATGCTTTTTTTTTAATTTTGCATTTTCGACTACAGAGGCCATTTAGACTCTGTTCCTATTTATTTCAATTTAGCCACTGTGCCACGGGTCCATTTATAAATTTTAAATCTTTTTTTTTTAGTCTTTTCGACATCGTAGGCAAAATAGACTTTAACGATACCAAATTATTTATATACGGTATATTAGTGGGTCCAGGTACCTTCATTTATACCATTTATCCAAATGATCTAAATAAATATTAATCGGACTGCCTGGTATCCTTTAGGACAATCATTATTGACATTTATCAACAACTCTAGCATCTCGGCCACATGTTTTACATCTTGAATTCTAATATATCGGCGGAAACTACAAATACCAGTATGTAGACACAAAAAATCTGAAGTGATAAGCACAGAACACTTTCAATTACCGAAGATAAGAGAAAGTTGTGTCCTGTGCGACCAATCACACTAGATTCTTACTTTTATACTAATGAAATTAAATTCTAAATAACTCTGCCATATTTCTGTTATCGAGAGGTAAGCTCTCTATTTTTTTATTAATTGTTAAAATTGACATTGATTTTTTTGCCAAAAACAGGCATTTTACCAACAATTTGGCTAAACTTTAGAGGCGACTTTTTTCCCAAAACAAGAGACTTTTTTCCGCTCTCTACTTATAAACAAGGAAAATATTAGCTTATTATAGATATTGTTTTTATATAAATAGACCGCTCCTTTCTACCTTCTAATACAGAACTAGTATTATTATTATATTAAAAATAAAAACATGTTAATTTCACCATACTTATTCTTTGACTCACATACCAAAATTAGAAAAATAAATTGAAATGAAATTCCCTGACCTATGCAAGTTTTATCAGGTGTCAATCAGCACAATTATCAGTATATAATGGCATTTAAAGAAAATTACTTCAAGTACTCTTCTACAAATAATCCTTTTGAGTTCATTGACCTTTCAATATATTCCATTCGGTCCTTAATTAAACATCGACATGGGCGTAACTAGGGGAGTGCCGGGGGGCCGGGGCCCCTAGACGGCTCGTGCCCCCCCCCCCCTCCAGAAAGCTCCTTGCCCCGAGAAAAATTGAGAAAATATGGGGCTTTCCAGCCCCACCGGAGGATGGCTGGTCCCATGGCCCCCCCTCCAGCCAAATTATCTAGTTACGCCCAGGAATATCGACTTTAAAACAACCCCTAGTAAATAATTTAAGCATTAATTAAGAAAATCATAATACTAAATTATCCACTCACCTAATATTGGTGACATGATAGCAAATACTTTATATTTGACACTTTCCCGAGAGATGTCGAAATGTTTGAAGATTTCCGATTGATTTGTAAGATTTGCCAACTCAAGGAAGGCATCTTTAGAGTACATGGCATAGCAAAAACAAAGAAGAAAATATAGTGACAGAAGAGAGAGTGGTCAGGTGAATGCATACTGACAACTGAAAACAAAATAAAACTCGTTTAGTTGGATTGACCTTCGAGACTGATGACGTTTCGAAGTGAGTCGTGTGCTGACGAGGGTTCTTCCCAGAGGTGATACTCCTTTAGCATATTTTATTCAAATCCATTCTTTTTTTATTTATAGACAATAAAATTTCATCAAATAAACAAGCTGCTAGCGCCATCTTCGCAGGAGTGGGTCTCCTAAAAGAGTATAAATAGGAGGGATTAGGTGAACATTTTCCTTGTTGGATTAGAATCACATCACTCTCAGGAAGTATCTTTTTCAAGGGCTTCATTTTATTAGCATAATAGTTGGCAATATTTATATGGTGTTTATATTTGAATAAAATGAACTCAGAACCAGAAGAACTTTTCATAAACCAAACAGGAATTTTGACTAATTATGATATCGATGAAATTAGAGTCAAATATCAAGTATATGATGTATTGTTAAATATTATCGGTAAGTAAATTATTTCCTTTGATTAATGCAATGCATTTGTTCAAGTTAGAATCGCTTGTCTATTCGGATTAGGTTAATGTCAAATGTAATTCGATGTCGAGATTTTGATGGATATACACGTTTTGAGGTCCCTTGAATCCAAAAAAGTGGTTTTCGCAGCATGATCTGTCTGTGTGTGTGTCTGTCTGTGAACAAAATATCTCAACAACGAAAAGAGCTAGGAAGTTGAAATTTTATATTTAAGTTTGGCACCCCCATGGGACGTGACACGAAGCTTTTGAACAAAATCGGCCAAGGAGTACTAGTACGTTACTGATGTACTTTTTCAGTTTTTTTCGATTTTCTCAAAATTCGCTTCAACGATTTTTATTTAAATTCAAAAATCAATTATTTTTTAGATGCTCTTTAAAATGTATATTCTCATTTTGCCATTAAAATCTTCTGAAAACCACTTTACTCTTGTACTCCTTAGAAAAGATAGGAGAAATGGTTGCCATGGTAACAAAATATAAATATTTTCCCCTACTTATAAATTTTATATCTTGAAAATCGAAAGTACCATACTGTCGGAATCTAAATATATGTCGACGAGCACAGTACACGACTTTCGATTACCGAAGGAAAGAAGAAAGTTGTGTGCTGTGCGACCAATCACACCATATATTTTAAAGTATATTCGGCATCTTAAGCTATATATTCGTAGGCTTTAAAGATAATCAATTATTGCAATTATAATATATGTGATCCAGACAAAAAAAAGAAGAGAAAGAATTATTCTTTTATAAGAGATTTTTCAATAATATTCTAAAACTTTTTAGACTTACCAAATCTGTTCTGGTTACGAAACGCTGCATCTCTACCACTTCAATTGAGCTGGTCATTGCTCATATGCTTAAGATTCAACTAACTCATTGGAAACAGTCGAATCCCAACGGCTGGGCTTGCGACTAACCATGAATTGCATCCCAGGGGGGGGGGGGGGGGCTTCAGAATTTTTTTTGCTGAAGGTGTGTATTTTAAATAAGAAAATTAATCTTAAAAATTAATATCCCCCTCCCCAAAGTGTCACAAGATTGGGTCCATTCACTTTCATTTATACCATTTGGTGTAATCCAAATGAATTAAATAAATATTCACCTCACCCCTTGACATTTGTGGTTATCAATATGTTAACTCCATTCCACTCTTCGTAAATCCAAAAAATTACGCTACTTCTTCACTTAATTTATTCCATAATTTTTACAATTTCTTATTTTCAGGCATTTCAATCATCTGCTTAAATTTGTTCGTTGTTGTGGTCATTTCCTCAGGTTTGATTCTACGAACCACCTTCGAACCACGCACTACGTATATATTTATTTGTAATGTTTCTTTGGCTGATTTATTATTAGGAATTACAATAATGTTTGCATTGTATTTACCCAAAGAAGAAATGACATTCATTTTATGTGAATTAAGATCAGGTGAACCGAATTTATAAAAAAGTATTTATATGATTTAGTATAATTTCTAAATAATATTTCTTTATAGTTTTTTTATTGGCTGGTCTCATGATTTCTGATTGGAGTGTTGCGTTGATTGCATTCGATCGATTTATTTATATCGTTTATGGAATGAAATATAAAATATGGATGTATCCATCACGTGCTTATCTTCTCTGTTTCTTGTCATGGATCTTGGGAATCCTCTTAGGAAGTCTTCCTAGTCTATTCAAATATCGCATAGTGGATGATGGTCCACCTGCTTTATGTGGCTATACATACGGAGTCTCAGTTGGAATTCAATTATTTTTAATTTCTTGCGGTCTTTTGCCGATTGCATTAATGATCTGCCTCTATTTGTTCATATTAGAAAAAGCCCTCAAAAAGGTACGATATTGGTTTTTACTATTAAGGTTTGGAATCGCCGAGATTACAGCTTTGTATCTGATGGTTTCAAATAGGGATGGAAAAGTCGACTCGGACTTTAATCAAAAATCGATCTTTTACTGAAAATAACCGACTTTTTAGAATCGAACTGAAACACTTTCAAGTCGATTAAAATCGATTCTCACTGATTAATCGATTCCAAAATCGAAAATCGACTTTTCGAGCGCTCTTTCACATCCCTAGTTTTAAACTATCTCCTAGAATTTAGGGAGCTTATTACGTAACACAATTTTTGAAGATTTTTGACCCCCCTACCACCATGTAAAGCGCCGTAACATTTTTCTGGACCCCTCCCCCATAGACTTTACGTAACGCTCAAGTGGCCATTTTTATCTAAAAATCACAATTATGTTGCGCAAAGTATCGGAAAGTCGCTAAAATACCAGTTACGTAACGCGTTGTTCAACCCCCCCTCCCCCCTTATAACGCATGGTAACGTTTTACGAGACGTTTTACCCCCCAAATTGCGTTACGTAATACTTGTACGCTCCCTTAAGACCGAAATCATCATTGGAGTTTTATCATAATTAATAATTTCTTCTTCAGGTAAAACAACTTCGTAAATCGAAGAGATTCACCTCCCAACAAGATATTCGGGTACACTACGTCACTGGTCAAAATTTAATGCAACCAAGTGAAATGAAAGCAATAAAAGTAGTACTCCTCACCACCAGTGCTACCTGCATTACATTGCTACCATACATCATTTGGAGTTGCATCTTCGCCTCTCATCCAGGCGACCCCAAAATGAAGTTATTAACCTACAGCATTGGCTCTTCTTTAACAGTAGCAGTTTTTATCAACTCAATTTTTAATCCCCTCATCTACGCCTGGTGGAATAATGGATTCCGTGGTTTCTTATTCAAAACTGCTAACAAGAAATTGATAGCGATATATACGATAAAAACACATTTATAAATAAAGGAGTTAATCATTTAATATTTTTTAAATAAATTATGCACTTTGATAAATTTTATCTAATTGAATTGATTTCGAGAATAGTTTGCTAACTTCCTTCTCCTATACAGGTATTATAGTATATAATTAAAAAGAATTAGCAATACTAAATAATTATTTTATTTGTTAAATTTTACAATAAAATTAACATTAAAGGCATTTACTAGGTAAAAGAGAAAATTTAATTAGCAATTTTTATAATTTTTACTTTCTCTTACCCTATATATGAAATATATAGAGAAAGTATTGCGATCATGTCAAAAATTCGATGTCGAGATTTTGATGGATATACATGTTTTGAGGTCCCCTGGGTTCAAAAAAGTGGGTCCCGCAAATTGGTCGTGTGTGTGTGTGTGTGTGTGGACATTTTTGACCATGAAGAAAATGAGCTACGAGGTTGAAATTTTATATTTAAGTTAGGCACCCTCCGAACGTGTAAATAAGCTTTTAAACAAATTCGGCCAAAAAGTACTAGTACTTTACTGATCATGGGCGTAACTAGAGAATCTGGCTGGGGGGGGCCATGGGACCAGCCATCCTCGCTGGGGGGGGGGGGGGGGCATGAGACCAGATAACCTCGGTGGGCGAGTCATTAGGGTGCCACTTATTATAAGAGGTCAAAATTTTTTTTTCAAATTTTGACAAGTGCCGGGCGGAATTTTGTTCCTTTGAATGTTAAAAGGTTGTCAGCCAAATTTGAGCTAAATTGAAGGGTGTTATCACGTGGCGCTCGTCTCTTAAAGTTTTCAGTGATCACCCTCTTAAGGGATATTGAGTTTCTATTAAGTGATTTTTTAAATTTTATTGTATTTTATATTAAAACTAGTGACTTTCTTTATTAAAGTGATCATAGGTTTCAAAATGGGGGGAGGGGATGTGCCCTTGCCCCTCTGGGGACAGAGGGAGGGGGGGGGGGCAAGCAGAAATCATATATTTATTAATGAATAAGAAAAACAACCAAAACCAAAACAAAATCATTTTTTTTTATTTTTAGCTTTATTAAGTATCAATGTCGACGTTTCTGCTGATTTTTCTGACCTTCTTCAGGACTTACCGTATACAATGTTTACTTCGAGCTTAAAGAAGGTTCTTGGCAACTCCTAACATATTATTAGTGTGAACATTCGTCGTTGCCAAGAGCCTCCTTTAAGCTCGAAGTAAACATTGTATATGTCTTGAAGAAGACCAAAAAAAATCTGCCGAAACATCGACATTGATACTTAATAAAGCTAAAAATAAAAAAAATTTCTTTTGTTTTGCTTTTGGCTGCCTTTTCTCTTATTCATTAATCATAAGTCACATTCAGCCACTACTCTTTGCAATTTATTAAAAAACAAACCAAATTTTAATAATTCTCTATTTATTTTATTGGCCAATATTAAGACGTGGCGCTCTTGCCCTATTTTTTTTAAATATCATAACTTATAGCGATTGAAATCACTTTTTTTCGTTTTGGGTAATAATATATGTGCTTGTAATTTTATTTTAATGTTGACTAGCCATAATTTGAAAATTTAAATACCAAATATCTTTTTTGCATAGGCATAACTTAAATATAAACGAACATTATAATGAAAAGTTACATATTCTACGTGAATGTTTTTTGTAAGACTTATCTTGTGGGCCTAGAATATTTTGGCGGGTATTCTTGGACTGTCTGTAACAAATAAAAACACAAATGTATTTAGAAGGTTATTAATCATGCCAATTTCGGAAAATATAAAGTGTAGCCTAAGTCATATGCACTAAAAATTGCTTTTGATCCTCATCCAGTGTAATTTTATCGTTGAAATTCTCTATTAGTTTGATACCCCTTTCTGCCGGATCATTCACAACCTTCAATTCTTTCAAAAGAAGTTTTCCTTTTTGGTATCCTAGAGAAGTAATCCATTTTGATGGGTGGAAATGCAAAAAATTTCCTATTTCACATCTACGTAATAAATTTAGAGAATTTTTACTTGCTAATTTTAGCAAAATTTCTTCATTAGAACTTTGTAAAAATTGGGAAACATCTTCTTTTCTAAGTGGCAATTTCTTAAAATCGCCTATCTTTTCACCTTGTTGTTCGTAATCTACATCCATTTCCGCTAATAATTTTTGAGCTATCTTTAATTTGGTGTCCTCTGTAATTGAATCTGTAATTAGGAAAACATCTCTTGAAAGAACTGAAGGTTGTGAATGATCCGACAGAAAGGGGTATCAAACTAATAGAGGATTTCAACGATAAAATTACACTGAATGAGGATCAAAAGCAATTTTTAGTGCAGGTGACTTAGACTACATTTTATATTATCTGAAATTGGCATGATTAATAACCTTATATATACATTTGTGTTTTTATTTGTTAGAGACAGTCCAAGAATACCCGCCAAAATATTCTAGGCCCACAAGATAAGTCTTACAAAAAACATTCACGTAGAATATGTAACTTTTCATTATAATGTTCGTTTATATTTAAGTATGCCTATGCAAAAAAGATATTTGGTATTTAAATTTTCAAATTATGGCTAGTCAACATTAAAATAAAATTACAAGCACATATATTTTTACCCAAAACGAAAAAAGTGATTTTAATGATATTTAAAAAAAATAGGGCAAGAGCGCCACGTCTTAATATTATTATTTTGAGCTAATATTTTATAGGACTTACTTTTGGATATAATGGAACAAAATTCCGCCCGGCACTACTCCATAAAAGAAAATTGAAAAATAAGTGGCACCCTAGCGAGTCATTCCACGTCAAAACGATACTTTTTAACCTCACCATCTCAGATTTGTATGAAATTTGGGTCATAGGTAGAGTCAATAGAGACTAAGAAAAAGCCCCAATTTCAACTTGATATCTCAACTCGTTTATGAAATATGGCGTGTTAAAATTGTCAAAAATGGCAAAAAATCGACCTAACCACATCTATTGTATTTAAATTGTTCTAAAATCTCTTAGAGATGAGATAGAGAGAAGAATGAGGTGTCATTTTACAGCTTTTTAGACACCCTTTCCAATGATATACAACACACCTGGGGTGGTAATAAAAAAAATTTTTTAATTTCAAAATCAAAAATTTAAATTAATTTTTCTCAAAAGGTACCCCTTCGAAAATTTTGAAAAAATTCTAAAATGGTCCTTGCTTAAAGGTTAAAAGATAATATAAGCCTCATCGAGGGATCATGATGGGATCATAGAAAAATTAATTAAAACAACCATTGCGTTAGTTTTTTGTAATATTTGGGAAATATTATACAGGCTAACAGTGATTTTGGTACCGGGACTAGTTTGAGCTATTCTCGTTGCCGTTGCTATATGCGTCGTCCTTTTTCCAAAAATGCCGTCAGTTTTGCTCGAATATCTCTAGCTTTAGAGATATAGAGAATATAACGTTTTAATTGAAATTCTGCTCTAAAGTGGCTCTTATTTTGAGTTTTCTAGATTTTTTATGGTGTTTTCTCTTAAAGATATACAGGTAGCTAAGATACATAGAAAATCTAGAGATTCTGCCCAATCAGAAGTGATTTAGTGGTGCAAAACACGGCTAAAAGTTGAAAAAATTCAATTTTTCCAGCCATCATTCATTCGTGCGAATTGGTTAATTATTAACGAAATTATAAAGAAAATAGTTAATCTACAAGTCAAAGATAAGAAAATTTTATGATTAAGATGTTGTTTTGCTTAGAAGAATTCTTGGGTATAGTGATAGAGCTGACATAACTATTTTGTTTATAATTTCGTTAATAATTAACCGATTTGCACAAATGAATGATTTCTGGAAAGCTAAAGAGTTACAGAATATCATACATATATGTTTTTTGCATTCAGGGATGTTAAAAAAATTTTAGGGTTGTCTAAGTTAAGAAAAACTGGAAAAATTGAATTTGATTGAAAATTTGTTATAGCTGTAGTATTATGTTCAAGATGATAAGGAATAAATCCTAAAGAAGAATGCAGCTAATTTTATTTAATTTAATTTTAATAAAAATCACTTGCTGACGTTTCGGTTCGGGTTTGAACCATAATCTATATATATTTAAACAACACTGTCAACTTTAAAAGAGTCGTTCAAATCAGTCGTTCTCTTATATGGCAATATTTTCAAAAAATTTGCATAAGAAATCAGTCTCCGTTACTGATATGCGCACTATGCGTTTTCTCATGGCGCATGTGCGATAAAATAATTTTTTTAATAGTACAGAAAACCTTGCATTGCCTAAGTATCGTCCTACTCCTGTGTACTAGGCTCTATTTCCTGCCACTACACAAAGATATTTTGAGATTATATTCAACTATTTTTATATTATAATATTAATTTGCTCTATCCTTGCCTCCATAATAGTTTGAATGTATTGTATAAAAACATAAAGACAAAATCACAGGTATGATTAATTAATTTATTAGGTCTTTTAAAACAAAAAACATCTTTTGTGTTATTTTCCATGTTTGTAGCTCCGATGATGGTTCAAACCCGAACCGAAACGTCAGCAAGTGATTTTTATTAAAATTAAATGAAATAAAATTAGCTGCATTCTTCTTTGGGATTTATTCCTTATCATCTTGAACAAAATTGAATTTTTTCAACTTTTAGCAGTGTTTTGCACCACTAAATCACTTCTGATTGGGCAGAATCTCTAGATTTTCTATGTATCTTAGCTACTTGTATATCTTTAAGAGAAAACACCATAAAAAAATCTAGAAAACTCAAAATAAGAGCCACTTTAGAGCAGAATTTCAATTAAAACGTTATATTCTCTATATCTCTAAAGCTAGAGATATTCGAGCAAAACTGACGGCATTTTTGGAAAAAGGACGACGCATATAGCAACGGCAACGAGAATAGCTCAAACTAGTCCCGGTACCAAAATCACTGTTAGCCTGTATAATATTTCCCAAATATTACAAAAAACTAACGCAAGGGTTGTTTTAATTAATTTTTCTATGATCCCATCATGATCCCTCGATGAGGCTTGTATTATCTTTTAATCTTTAAGCAAGGACCATTTTAGAATTTTTTCAAAATTTTCGAAGGGGTACTTTTTGAGAAAAATTAATTTAAATTTTTGATTTTGAAATTAAAAAATTTTTTTTATTACCACCCCAGGTGTGTTGTATATCATTGGAAAGGGTGTCTAAAAAGCTGTAAAATGACACCTCATTCTTCTCTCTATCTCATCTCTAAGAGATTTTAGAACAATTTAAATACAATAGATGTGGTTAGGTCGATTTTTTGCCATTTTTGACAATTTTAACACGCCACATTTCTTAAACGAGTTAAGATATCAAGTTGAAATTGGGGCTTTTTCTTAGTCTCTATTGACTCTACCTATGACCCAAATTTCATACAAATCTGAGATCGTGAGGTTAAAAAGTGTATCGTTTTGACGTGGAAAGAATGATGACTCGGGCCTGGAAACCCCCATATTTTCTCAATTTTTCTTGGGGCAAAGATCTTTCTGGGGGGGGCCACGAGCCTTCTAAGGGGGGCCAGGCCCCCCCCGGGACCCCCCTAGTTACGCCCATGTTACTGATGTACTTTTTTAGTTTTTTCGATTTTCTCAAAATTCGCCTCAACGATTTTTTTTTTTTAATTCATAAATCAACTATTTTTTAGATCCTCTTTAAAATGTATATTCTCATTTTGCCCTTGAAATCTTATGAAGGAAAGATAGGAGAAATGGTTGCAGAATTTAAATATTTTTCTTTTTAGATTAAAATTCATATAAATCAATTATTATATTGACCCTGTTACACATTAGTGTGTCAAGCGCCATCTACCGAGTTTTGAGAAAATTAACATTAAAGTTTTTTCTTTTCATTGGATTATATATATAATTTTTTTTGTCAGTTGTGCAAGTAACATTGGGAGCGTACAAGTATTACGTAACGTAACCTCCCCCATGTAACGCGCCGTAACATTTTTCTGGACCCCCCCCCCCCCCCTAGACGTTACGTAACGCTCAAGGGGGCATTTTTATCTAAAAGTCACAATTATGTTGCGCAAAGTATCGAAAAGTCGCTAAATTACCAGTTACGTAACGCGTTGTTCAATCCCCCTCCCTTGTAACGCATGGTAACGTTTTACGAGACCCCCTCCCCCCAAATTGCGTTACCTAATACTTGTACTCTCCCATTAAATATAAATTTTTTTAGGACATATTTCATAAAAAATACTATTAATTATAGCATTTGAAACAATATTCCGTGCTTAACTCAATTTTTAATTTTTTTTGGCTCTTGACACACTAATGCATAACAGGGTTCACATTCCCTTTTAAAAAGTATATCAGTAATATTTTGTGACAATTGTTTGATTGCTGATGTAATTAAGTTTTTTTATTTTTTATTTATTGATTTGAAGAATATAATAAAAATAGAAAATAATTTTATTGTTTTTTTTTTATTATTATTTTTTGCTCGATTTAATTATTTCTGAAAATAATGAGTTGCCATACGTTATTTGAAATCAGGTTTTATTTTTAGACGATGTATGGCACCTCTCTCTTTGGGCGAATAAATCTCAATGCATTAATCCAATTTATTTTATTTACTTTTCACTTATGAAATGAAAATAGTCAAGTTTGAAACTAAGGTGCTATGGAAAACTAAATAATTATCGACACAAAAAATCTGGTGTGGCCAGCACGGTGCACAACTTTCTCTTACCGAAGGGTAAAAGAAAGTTGTGTGCTCTGCGCCAGTCACACAAGATTTTTCATTTTGAAAGATTTTATTTTATTTTATTATAATAATTTTAATTAAATAAATGAGTCTGATTTTTTAAAAATATTTAAAGCATATTTTCAACGAAAACAATTTAAAGTATTCAATTTTGTTAAATAGGGATAATTTTTTTTATTTAATTTAATTATGACGTCATGAGAATGACGTGAATGTTGTGTTGAGATAAAGCCGGTCATCTAGCCTAGGCATTCTCAAATTTGATTGGCCAGGAGAGCCCTGTCAGTTGTCCAATCAGAGCTCTTCCCTCCCCTTCATTGTCTTCCCTGCCTTGCTTGTTGACCAGAGCCAGTAGCCATGCTGGCTGGCTTTGAACAGGCAACAATAACTCCTTTTTCTTCTGTTCCTCAATTGGCGCCACTTGTCCAGCCAGCCATCCAACTCATTGCCTTTGTGCCTGGAGTAACACCTCAATTTATCTACATTCTCCATGATTCCTTATCTTCCATATTAAGGTATTTAAAATACTAATTACAAAATATTAATTGATCTTTCTATTTTGTATTCCCCTTTGCTTTTCTCTAAGGGGCCTTCACTTCCCTCCCTCTTCCTCTCTCTTACCCAGTATTCCCCCACTCTCTCCCTCCCATCCAAGCTTATTTATTTCTCTCTCACTCTCACTCGCTTAAAAAAAAAAATTATTCAATTCAAATAAATGCGTGCAAACCATAGACTCTCTCCCATGTTGTTATTAAAATATTCATTCTTAATCTAATATTTTTATGAGATTTTTTACTTCTGATTACTAATTATAATTCTATAAATATCGAGATAAATTTATTTTTGTATTTAATAGCATTTCCTTTAATAGATGAGTTTTTCATCATTCCCTTGCTCTGAGGTGGCGGGGATCATCGGGGAGGTAGATCCTCTCCTCCCCCAAAAGCATAGGCGCCGCAAGGGTACATTGCCCCCCCCCCCCCCCTGGCATCCTACAGGAGGGGGCAATATGTCTTCTTTTATTTCATTTATTTTTTAAAAATGATACATTTTTACTTTTTGAAAAATAAAATCTTTTTTAAATTAAAAAAAATTAAGAGTAAGAAATTCATTTTTTTCCAAAATATTTTTATATAGACCCTCTTGTATTTCTAATTTATAAAAGCATTTTATATTGAATTAAAAGAAGAAAATTAAAAATATTTATTTGTTTCAAATAGTATAAATATAGCCTAAAAATTTTTTTTGATAAAATCACTAGGAAATTTTTTAAAATTTTAATTTTATTAAAATTGTGATTTTTATTTAAAAATTTTTTAAAGCTTTATAGTAGATTTGTTTTTGTTTTATACTATTTGAACATATTAAAATTATTTTAATTTTCTAAAAAAAAAATATATTTTCCCCCCTGATTCAAATTCGTTCCGGCGCCCCTGCCCAAGAAAGCGAATTTTATATAATTTTAGAATAACTCATGCACATTTCCGCATCTGTATATGTCAGTAAAAGAACATCCCCTCTCAAATTTTCCCTGCATCCCCACTGTTCCAGGGCTTCTGCCCAATTCCTCAATTATTATTATTATTTTTTATTTTAATAAAAATCGAGATTTATCTTTTGTGATAAAAGTCATTTTTTACTCCAGTCTTTATTCAAGAAAAAAATGACCTTCTGAATTTATATTTTTCAAGCGATTACTCTTGTCATATCCCTTTGAAAGGAATATAAAAATTTTTTTTAAATTGTCTAATCTCTATAATACTTACTCATAGTAATAGATTGAGGCTTCTATTCTCAGATTGATTTTTGAATTCCCTGACCCATGAAAGCATATCCGATAAACAA
>JAKCPI010027279.1:0-43039 GCA_023213315.1 Euborellia annulipes
CCATACTACCGGAAAATAAATGTTTACAAAAAGTCTGGTGTGACTACCGCAGAATACGACTTTCATTTACCAAATGTAAGAGAAAGTTATCTGCTATGCAATCAGTCACACCAGACTTTTTCAATTTTCTCAAAATTCACTTCAACATTTTAAATATATAATATTTTCGATATACAAAAAAATTGTCATAGGCCTTGTCTTTTAAAAATTCGGATACTAGTATTTTACTTTTTTTTCCAATTCCGAGCTGGCCCCGAACTTAAACAAAATTAGTGGTGGCAAAAATGGCTGCAAAAATTGTTAATTAAAATAAATAAGAAATTTAAAAAATCATATTTTAATTCCGTTGTGCAAACGAATAAATTTTTAATTTAAAATGAATGGTATATTAAACGAAAATTAAAAAAATAGCTGATTGATATTAAAATAAAGTGAAATTTAATTTAAACAAAAAAAAAAAAAGATTAATTCACTCCGTTCTTTTATCAAGAATTTAAAATTTTTTATTCATGAATTTCATTTGTTCTATTTTTTTTTCTCTCTGTAATGTTTTAATTATTTAAACACTCTTTCATTTTTTTTTTTAAATAAACCCAAAAAGAATAAAAAAATAACACTGAAGGGAAAATTGTAAATAGCGACATGTCCAATTGAATGTGACAAAAAAAAGGAAGGACTAGAATCAAATTTCGAGCTAGTACTTTAGAACCAATTTAGTTATTCATTCATTCATTCATTCATTCATAAAACGGATGTCAAGTGTTTATAGGCAGTCAGACCATTTTTTTCAACATTAGTACAATCAACACAAAACGTAGATATTTTTGGAAGCATTTTGTAAACAAAAAAAAAAAAAAATTGATTATTAAAATATATTAGAAATATCATCTCAAAGAAATATAAAATTCTCTTGTGCCCAAAATAGTCGACAAGAATTCCTATAATCAATGGTACTTCATTACGTGAGTCAATATTAGACAAAAAATTTTAAAACTAAATTTGCCTCACGTGAACAAGAATCAAGATAAGAAAAAATTTTATTCGAAAAAAATTATAAATAGTAAAAAAAAAAAAAATGAAAGCCATGCAAGGTACAAACATTATTAAAATAATATTAACTTTTAATTAGTGCTACATTTTGACAGTTGTTAATTGAATTGATATCAGATTCGTTGTTGCAGCAGGCAAGGTTAGGTTGACCCCGTGTTCCTTATAGATACGTATCTCCGAAATTGTTCCCTAATTAAAAATTCAATTGTTATCTAAATACAAAATTATAAAAATGGATCCGATGGTCTCAGATGCCTTAAATAAATTTTAAAAAATAAATAATTTAGTTTCTTTTTGCGTGGCATAATTAAGTTCCCATCTGGGAGCTAGAGCCTTAAGTATATGGTATATAGCGAAATAATTTTAATGACCGTAAAATCTGGATTTTATTTTACTTTTATTTAAAATTATTTCACTATATACCATATACTTAAGGCTCTACCTCCCAGGTGGGGACATAATTGTGGCGCTCACTCTACGAATCATATTATTTATAATTAAATTAAAAGATCTGTTTTTTAAGTTTAATGAAATTTAATTAACACATGGGTCTTTGAGCCCATGTCGCACAGATCGCGGCAAAAAATGCCTCTTTTGTTTTTCGGTAAAATATACATGTCAAAATTTCATGACATTCAGATCAGTCGTGTCGATTAAGTGACACTACGAGATCGAACGATTTACGATTCGAATTACTTCCACATCCCCCATATTCACCAGATCTGGAGCCATTCCTCCTCTATTAGGAGGTTGCAGCCTTAGCAGGCGCCTAGAATTCCATTCGGGCTTACTAGATGACATGTAGGGGTGTTCGATTATGAAAAACAATAATCGTATATGAAAAAAAATAATCCAATTATACCTTTTTTTTTCTCTAGTAAAATTTCCACTTTTTTCCTTCTGCGAAAACTTTTTTAGTCTAATTTTCATTTTTTTCCCTCTCGTGAAAGTCATTTGACTTTTTTTTTTTTTTAGTAAAATTCTCTTTTTTACCATTTCGCGAGAATCATTTGGACTTTTTTTTTAATAGTATACGAGGCTCATCCCATCTTTTCAAACGCATGTTTCCCGGAAATAATCAATTATTTTAATTTTAATAATCAATTATTTTTTAAGAAAATAATAGGTGAATAATCGATTATTTTGCACAGCCCTAATGGTTGTAGATTGATCTTTTTCGTGTCAATGAAATTCTAATTGTATAATAGGCGGATGCTAGATTTTGTGTTAAAAAAATATTATTTTTATAATAGGTATTGGCTATTATTTTTTAAACTGAAATAAAGCATTTTGCATTTACCTCTCTCCCAAAACATGTGTACTTTTATTTAATACGAGATCAAATGAATAAATTTACTTTGGAAAATTAATTAGAAAACACCGTCATTAAATGATTATTTGTAGAAAATATTAGATGGATAAACTCATTTCAATTATCAAATATCAGTTAATGCGCGGTAGAAAGCAGAGCTATTTATCTTATGTGAAAAAAAAAGTAAATAGATAATACAAATCAAAAACTGATAATATACAATCACCTATCTATTGTATAATTTTATTCTTACTAACATGCCAATATTATATTTATTAAAATATTTCTAACAAAGTTTTTAAAAAAAAAAAAAAAAACAAAAACAAAAGATGATTAATACTACTATTTATGTAATATCTTTTTTGTCTCTGACTGTCAGTTACCACAAACCTGATTCACATGAAAATTGTCGAATTTTTTTTTTTTAATATAAAATTATTATTATTATTTGAAATTCCTACCGGGATCACATATTAATTAAGAAATTTTTAAAATAAGCTTAGATGATTTATTTAAAAATCAATGTCAAATTAGTTCAGCATTTTTGCAATAGATGGCAGGCATGTCTAACAGCCGATATAGTATTAGCCTATCTTTATATATTTTTATGCTTTTATAAAAGCTACATAATATATAATAACATTTATAAATTATTTATTGTTAAAAGATCAATGAAAGTCAACCAAATGCATTAAATATTACTAGCTACCATTCTGACATCTCTTGGCAAATTTTTGAATTACTTGATTTTTTGGGCATACATTTTATGACACACTACGCCATCTTATCGGGAAAAACATGCGTAACACCTTCGCTCCCGTTCCCTCTTAAGACCGCACAAGCGAAAGGAAAACTTCTATGATTAAGTATGAATATTTTAGTTTTGAAAAGTTTAAATTTTCAAAAATTCATTGAATTTAAATGAATATGTTAATTAGATTCATTTTAGCATCTCCTAAGTATAAATTTTGTCTCTCGATTTAATTCATATAATTTTCTATCTAGATAATTAATTAATTAATGCACTAGTTAGATAGAATTTATTAACCGATGAATTGAACGGATGTGGAAAATAGAATGGATTTTAATTTTAGAAGTGAATGATTAATTAATAATCTGACCAAGCATGATACGTTCATTTAAATTGGTCTTCCACTCCTCCCTCCTCTTTAATTTTGATGGTAATTTAATATTTTAAAGATACTATTACTTTGTTTTATTTACCTTACTAAAAAAATTGATCGTGTTATTAATACTTTATGATTTTATATAAATTATTCCTTTTTTTTAGGTGAATTTTTGATAGCTTTATTTTTATTAATTTACGTTAATTAATATCTATATTTTTCAAAATTTATCAATTATAAACTTTAAACGTCTCACTAAATAGGAACTGTTCTCACTGCCCTTTAACGTATAATTATGCTATTGTTAGTTACTAATTACAACCTTTTAGTGTAATTAGATAAAACAGGAAATTTTATCTTAAATAAAAAAATAGCTACATAAATTTTTTAAAGATTATAAAGGCTGCTGGGTTTCATGGGTTCGTTTCCCTGATTTATTATTGGCTAGCAATTAACTTTAATGCTGATTGAGTCCAAACGTTCTCCAAAGAATCTAACGAAATTTTTCTTTCTGAACATGATAAAAAAAGTCAACTTTTAGAATATGTAATTAATTATTACCAGTCGCGCGGCCCGCTTTCGAAGCGCTACACGAATTATATATAAATAAATATTAACACTCTTCACAAAACAAAACAAAAATTGTATCTATAAATATTAGTCTAATATTTTCATAATTTTTTACCCTCTACCACATTTGTTTGATCGATCCTTTATAATATAAATTTGATTTATTTTTTTTTTATTAATTCACTTTTACTTCTTCCTTGTTTTTATTTAGATTAAAAAAAAATTTGATAATGAGTAAACATTTCTAGTAATTATGATTCAAACTCCAGACTGTTTCTTTATCATCAAATGATATTATTTTTTCTTTCTTAAATTTCATTATCTTTATTTATTGAATTATATATCCTCATATAGAAAAATACTCATATAAATAATATTAAAATAATAAATCAAAAAATTAGAAAGAATTTGATTTGATAGTACATTCATTATAATAATCGGATAAATTGTGGTTTATTTATTTTAGATAAAACGTTTCAAAAACTTAGTTTTTGAACTTTTTCATTCAACAGATAGAATCACAAGTATTTAAAGAACTTAATTTAGACCGCATAATTCTAATTTGTTAATGTATCTGAATTATGAATTATCTGAAAAAATCAAAGAATGAGTATTCGAAACGTTATATGTGAGAAGAAAAAAAAATAAGAAAATTCGGGAGATTAAAAAAAAGAATATTATTTGTTAAATATTTTTAATTATTAGTAAAAATTTAATTTAATTATATATTAAGTATTTAATTATATTTTAAATTGGTTAGGAATTCTAAAATGATAAATTATTTTTTAATAATTTTTTTTTAAAAGTAATCTGAAGCTATTCTTTCAAAACAAACAAAACAAATACATCAGTTGATTCGGGACTTCGCTTAGACTTTCCCACGTACTCTACGTCATTATCTTAAATATGTTAGAAATACATAAATTTACTAATATTTCCGTACGTTCTCGTTGAAACATTTTGTTAATTAAAATTAAATATACAAATTAAACTCTAGGTTATTTGTTTCAAAGGTTTTATCTATATTAAAATTAACAATTATTGTGCTCTATTTTATTAGAATATAATCACTTCTGATGATGAAAAGTAATTATCGAAATACGTATCAAGTGTTAATTTTTTAATTTAATAAAACTTTTGAAACAAATAACCTAGCGTTTAATTTGTATATTTAATTTTAATACATAAATTTATATTTTTTTTTTAATTAAATCTTTCTTCGGTGATTATCATAAAAACTATTCGGTTTTTGAAAAAAGAAATTTTTTTTTAAATAGTCTAAGTTTTTATAATGTGTCAAAAAAATTTATAAATTTAAAATTTTTTAAAAAACTTATTAGGTAAAAGTACTGCTTTCGATTGACGTATTTACTCTAAAAGTAGATACAGATCTACAATTTTAGAAGATAATCACACATTTATAGAGTATACGAGAAAGTCTAGTGGAATAATTAGAATTCTAGAATTTTTTTAAATTCCCGTTTTCTGGAAAAAAAAAATACCCTGGAAAATTAACACTTATAATTAAATCATAGTTTACCCGAAATTTTGAATTTTCAATTAATAACAACAATTGTGAAATCTTGAACCCCCAAAATATAGTCAGATACTTCATTTGGGGAGGGGAGGGGCAGGGGGGAGCATTTGACCCCCACTCCCCAAGGGCTCCGATCTTTTTACAACACTTTTTTAAATTTTATATTATTCTAAATAAAATATTTCAAAAATTATCTATGGGCTTAAAAAAAATTAATATATTTTAACCAAATTTGAGAAGTAAATTTTAAGAAAAAAAAGTTTGTCCCCCCCCTCTAAGAAAAAGTTGAAATGCCACTGAATATATAACAAATCTATATTATTTTTTTAGCAGCCTCTCTATTAACACACTTTAGGGCTTTAGAATCTATCTTTACATAACTCATTTTTTTAATTTACATTTTAATTAATTTTCACAATATTCTTTTATAATATTTACTTTTAAAGAATTGCGTTAAATTGATTGCTCTTTAATACTCTTTTGTTTACATATTCTAAATTCCTAAAGTTTTGATTAAAATTCTGTTACCAAGAATAATTGAAACATCACTCCAAAATATTCATAAATACAATAATTTTTTCTCCCAGCTAAAAAGTTTAATTAAGTTCATTAAATAAAAAACAAGTTCTTTTTTTTAGACTAAACTATATTTGAAGCGCCTTGGCACGCTACTGTTAAGTAATATAAACAAAATATCTTAAATGATTTATCTTTTTTAAACACTAAAGTTTGAAAGTCAAAGTTTCAAATTAATTAAAGAGATGAACTGAATGAAACTTTCCGCAATATCTTTCATAAAGACAGGCAATAATTTAAAACACTTTGTAGAAAATCAAGTTGTTCAAATTTATTGTCCTCTTTGATAATTGTTACAATTTTCCCATCTTATTGTTGTCTTTTTTTTATTTACCAAAATACTAAACCCCTTAGTGATTATAAATTATAAGATATATAATAAGCAAGCAAATTGCTAGTTCATCTGTCAGTCCAGGATCATCATCATCAATCTAACGCTTTTTATTTCGCTTCTTATTCATTTCTTTTTTTTTTATATATATATTATATTCTTTTTCAAAATCATTTCACACAGTCGAGCCATTCCATCAATGTTTAACCTGAACTCTTTTTTTCACATTATATTATTTCGAATGGAAATCAAAGAAGCAAAAGTTTGATATTGTGAAAGGTAAAGGCGCCTTTATCTCTTCCTTTTTACATCAATATCTACTGAATTCATATTCCAATCGTGTAAAACGTTGTTTAGGGGATTAAAGACTTAGCTTTTTTGTCCATTTATACTAACATATTTCTTTTTGATAAAGAAATATACAAATTAAACACTAAGTTATTTGTTTCAAAGGTTTTATTCGCATGTTTTTGCCGATAAGATGACGTTAGGGGTCTTAAAAATTTAACCAAAAAGCCCAGCTTTTACAAAAATTTGCCAACAGATGGCAGGATGGTAGGGCTATATTTGTTAGACTAGCCTGCCATCTTTTGCAAGAGTTCTGAACTATTTGGACATTAATTTTTAAATAAATATCAAATTTATTTTTACCTGGTCCCCACTTTATTTATTTATTATAGGTTGGATATTTTTTTTCATTTTTAGATTTTCAAAAAATTACAATTTAATAATAGAGTTTTTTTTGTTGCATTTTCTATAAATATAAAAAAAAAAATTTAATTAAAATCATTCGGTTTTTTGCGACCGGAAGAAATAGAACAGGCCGGCCTGTCGCACTGTTTGACACCTGTTGAAAATATAGAAGGAAGGGCAGACATGTAAAGAAAAGGGGTGCCAGTCCCGGCTCGGGTAGCTCCTGGTCGCTCGCCATCCACATACCCCCATGATGTGGGCTCCTGAGCAAACAAGTAATACTAATGACTGAAGAGAGATTAATTATGCAACACTTCCGACGGCTAAGCATTTTGGTTGCCTAAGCTCTCGGCGCCGACCACTTCTTTTAATTGTCGAAATACATATCAAGTGTTAATTTTATTGTATAATTAATAAAACAAATAACACAGTATTTAATTTGTATATTTAATTTTAATTTACAAAATGTTTCAACTTTTAAAGAATTTATTTTTAAATCATTATTTTTATCCTATTTGAGACGTCTATATCTGAAATATCAATATTGCAAAAATTTTCTTATTTTTTCCCTCGTTAAAATGAGAATATCAGAAAATAAGCCATATTTATTTGTTTGTTTGTTTGTTTGTTTTTTTTTTAAATCATTTTCATATCTCAAAAGTTTTTATATCAATATTTATAATATATACGTATAAATATTAAATTCATACTTTTTTATTTAAATTCAATTTCACGGATCTTACTGAATTAGAATTACTTTTTAAAATAATGACATTTTATTTTCACTCATAAATTTCATAAAGTTACTGGGATTAAATAGTTTTTGAACTTTTAACAACTTTTTATAGAAAATTTATTGAAAAATCTTCGAAAGTTAAATAATATAAAAATGTGATCTATTAATTTCTAATCATAATATTTTTTTTCTATTAGAACATTAAACCATCTTATTGGTCATTATATTAAATACAAATCTGTTTATTTTTATTCTCTACTTCTTATTTGTAATTTTCTTTCATCCCCCTCCCTACTCATTTATGAAATATTCTTCTGCCTATAATAATTCATCTCTTTGATAAAAATATATATTTCTTTTAAAATTTCATGCTCTTGACGCCAACAGCAAAAGCTATAAAGTTACGTCTTTCCTTTTTACCTTTTTGACTATGTTTCTTTTATTTTTAGAAATATTTTTTCTTCATTCTTTCTGCCTATAAACAACAATGAACTCCTTAAAAAAAAAAAATAACTTTATAAATACTAAATGTCAAAATAATTTATTAAATATTGTTACGGGCAATTTGTTTTTGTTTTTTTTATTGTTGTTTTTTTTTTACTTTCTCTTACCTATATATGTTAATATAGTATTATATAGTATATATTATATTATATAGTATATATTTATATATATAGTATAGTATTAATATAAGTATTGGATTCATGTCAAAAATTCGATTTCGAGATTTTGATGGATATACACGTTTTGAGTTCAAAAAAAGTGGGCTGTCTGTGAACAAATTATCTCAAGAACGAAAAAAGCTAGAAGGTTGAAATTTTATATAAAAGCAAGTTACCCCACTTGGACGTGACAGGAAGCTTTTGAACTAAATTAGCCAAAAAGTACTAGTACTTTACTGATGCATTTTTTCAGTTATTTCGATTTTTTTCAAAATTCGTTTGAACGATTTTGATTAAAATTCAAAAATCAGTTGTTTTTTTTATATGCTTTTGTCCTTGAAATCTTCTGAAGTACACTTTTGTACTTCATAGAAAAGATAAGAGAAATGGTTGTCATGGTAAAAAAAATATAAATATTTTCCCATGTTTATAAATTTTACATCTTGAATTCAAATATATCGAACGAAACTCAATATATGTCGACAAAAAAAGTCTGGTGTGACAAGCTCAGCACATTTAGGGGAGAGAGGGGTAATGGCGCTCACTGGGTAATGGCGCTCACCCCTGTAACTCTGTCAAAATAAAACTTAGCAAATCGCCACGGAGCGTGAAATGCAAGGGGAGGGGGTCTCTAACAGGCAACAATGCAAAAGGACAGTCAGCTTGCGTCATGTGACCGTGAAGTGAGTTTCTTCGTTTGTGGCCGCACTGATCTAATTTTCGGTGTCGTGTTTTTTGACGATAAGTCCAAAATTTTAATGCTTATTAAATTTTTAATTTTACTTTTCTGACAATAAAACTATTCTATTCTGTGATAATGTAATCAATTTTCAACAATTGCAAATGATTTTTTTTTATTTCAAATTAATTATAAAACTACCGTTTGGGGTAATACCGCTCATCTGAGCGCCATTACCCCTTAGAAGGTTTTTCAGACTGTGAAGATGGAGAGCAGCTTTGTGACGATGACAGTGATGATGAATTGAATGTGGATGATGAAAATATAACAAAAGTATTATTTGCGAAGAAATTGGAAAAAATAACTAGTTGTGGTATCGCTGCGCCATCTGTGGAATGTGGGCTCATGCTATGTGTTCAGTGTGGGATTCGCCAGATGGATATATCTGTGATTTAAGTGTCCAAAAATAAAATATTTCGATTTCTAATTTGTGTTACCTCTAATAATAGTAATTAGTTTATATTATAATTATAATAATTGAAGTTGATTTCACATCGAAGACTTTACTCTATTTGTTATATTGAAAAAGGCTAATCTTACGTCCAAATGGGAATAATTGATGCTAATTTGTGATTGTAGACTTTACTTTTATTGTATAAGATTGATCTCATAAATATTTCTTTAATTAAAATGTATCTTACATGTTATATTCCAAAAAACATGTTTGAGCGTTATTACCCCATGCCCTGAGCGGCATTACCCAAAGCCAGGGGCAATGCCGCTCAAACATGTTTTTTTAATATTGGTTCACTACTACTAGTAGGTCAAAGATATATGCTTTTGGTGTTAAATTGTTGATTACTCGATAATTAAAGACTTTATTACCCATCTTAATTTGATTTTATAATAAATGATTTAAAAGATACACCATGTTTTCCTTAAGTGAGCGCCATTCCCCCTCTCTCCCCTAAAGGTAAAAGAAAGTTGTGTGCTGTGCGACCAAATTTTTTCTTTGAGTATCTGTCTTTTTTATTCGTTTAAATAAGTACCTCTACTTGTCTTTTTGGTCATCTAGAAAATCGCAAATGAACCGTTGTTGTCGATTTTTCTCCCACTTGACCTTTTTCTTCTCATTCACCTGCTAGAAAAAAAAATAAGCCGTTCTTTCGATTTTCTTCCATTTTTACCCTAACTGGCGATTCACAAATTCTTTGGGTCATGGTCGTTGTGAGCGAGAATCTTAACATTTCTTGAATGTATATTTATTTCCCATGTGTTTGTTGATCCTTGTGGTGTTTGTCCTATACACCATGGGCGTGATAATCCTTTAGATACTTAGTTGAAAATGGGGTGTCAGCTGGATGATGTGTTCTATGCACGTGGCCTGTGGCCTGCAGGTCCTGAGTCCTGGTTCGCTCTTAGGATTGCACAGCTGGTTGGCTCAGCTGTGGGAGGCATTCGGGGTAGTCGGAGTAGTCAGGGTGGTAGTCGGGGTAGTCGGGGCCAGTCAGGGTAGACGGGGTTATCGATCGGCGAAGGTTTGCCCTCGCAGGGGCGGAGCCCCCGCACCCCATCTCCGCAGAGACATCGAAAGGGGGTATCTCCTCATTACTCCTGCTCCCTTCCTACAAACACCATACACCAACAAACAAAAAAACACCATCACCATCTATATTTCGGGGGAAGGAAATTTTCTTATAGAAAAAACTAACATTTAGAATTTAGAAAATAATTTGATGCTTTTAACTTATATGTCGTCATTAAATTCAGATTTTTTTTATTTTCTCTTGCCTATGTATATATGTAATATATATATATGTAGAGAAAGTATTGGATTCATGTCAAAAATTCGATGTCGAGATTTTGATGGATATACACGTTTTGAGGTCCCCTGAATCCAAAAAAGTGGTTTTCGCGACATGGTCTGTCTGTGTGTTCAATTTTAAACATGAAGGAATTGAGCTAGGAAGCTGAAATTATATATTTAAGTTAAACTCCCCCCAGGACCGAGAAAATAGGCTTTTAATCAAAATCGGTCGAAAAGTACTAGTACTTTACCGATGTACTTTTTCAATTTTTTTCGATTTTCTCAAAATTCGCTCTAACGATTTTGATTAAAATTCAAAAATCAATTATTTTTTAGATGCTCTTTTAAATGTATATTCTCATTTTGCTCTCAAAATTGTTTTAAGCACACTTTACTCTTGTACTTTATAGGAGAAATGGTTGCCATGGTAACAAAATATAAATATTACCCCATGTTTATAAATTTTACCTTTTAATATATCGGTGGAAACTAAATATATCTCGACAAAAAAAATCTGTTGTGACAAGCACAGAACACAATTTTCTCTTACCTTCGGTGCGAGCAGTCACACCAGGTTTTTATTTATAAAACCCGATTGAAGAAATTTCTTTAGAAAGTTAATTTACTTCATTGAGTAGAATTAATATTTTAGAGATTTAATGAATCAAAATTTATTTATTTTTTTTAAAGTACATTTATTTTTATTATAAAGAAATAAACTTAATTCTTTTTTTTTTTTTTTAGTTAAAACGAATTAAATAAATTAGATTTTATATAAACTTTATTTTGACGGTGAATTTCTGTGGAATTGATTTTCCAGTATACGGAATAAACTTTTTATCTTTTTTTTTTCAATTGAAATCCTCCTTCATTTTTTTATATTTATATTTTACTTTAAGAGAATTAAATAAATTAGATTCCTATATAAAGTTTATTTTATCGGAAATTTTCTGAATTGATTTTCTCAGTGAACTTTTTTTTTTTTTTTTTAAGAATAAAACAAAACAAAAGTTGTCCTCTTTCAATCTTCTTAGGTGATCATGCAAACTCTTTTTTTTTTTTAATTTGCACACCTGGGAATCCCTAAGAGTGTGACCGGAAATGAAAGGGAGCATTATCTGATAAAAAAAAAAAAAAATTCAAACAAAAATTGTTACGAATGATGTTTTGACATGCTCTATGGTACCAAATAAGTTTCACTTTAAAAATAAATAATAATTACTAAACTTTAATTGAGATCAGGACTACGAGTAGTTCGTATAATTTAAAATACACATTTAAAAATCTGGTGGGGCTTAATGCACAGCACACAACTTTCTCTTACATTCGGGAATCGTAATTTGTGTAGTGTGCTGTCACACCAGATTTTTTTGTGTCGAGACAGCACCTTATTTCCAAACTTGATAAGTAAAAAAGTCAATTCAATCGAAATTTTCATAGGGGCTGTGTATTTCAATTGTATTTTAATTGTTGACTGCTTGAAATAAACTATTGTTATTTTTCAAAATTTTAATCTCATATTTGGATATTTTATACACAATAAAGAATCCTAAATAAATACAAAATTTCATAAGAATTTGAAAAAACATTTTTTTAATGTGTAAAAAGTTCCAAAGGGGACCGACCCCCTTTTGAATCGAAATTAGCATACAAATTCCTATAGGGATTTAACATTAGCTCTATGGAAGGAAGAGCCGGAAAGTGAATTTGAAAAAAAAAAAAAAATTCGTCATCGAATTTTTTACATGATCGAAATACTTTCCCTCTCTATATATTTCCTATATAGGGTAAGAGAAAGTAAAAAAGGATATCATACACAATAGAGAATCCTAAATAAATACAAAATTTCATAAGAATTGGAAATTTTTTTTTTTTAATGTGTAATCCAAAGGAGGTCCCCCTTTTGAATCGAAATTTAGATGCAAATACCCATAGGGATTTAGCAGTGGCTCTATGGATGGAAGAGCCGGAAAGAGAATTTGAAAAATCTGAAATACTACATGCTTCAAAAAAAAGTTCCAAAGGAGATTTTCAGGGCAAATTGCGAATATACATTTTAAAGAGGATCTAAAAAATAATTTATTTTTGAATTTTAATCAAATTCGATATCGTTATATTTGCCGATTTGGAGAAATTCGAAAAAAAAAAAACTGAAAAAGTATTTCAGTAAAGTACTAGTACTTTTTGGCCGATTTTGTTCAAAAGCTTATTTTGACTGTCCGGGCGGGTACCTAACTTAAATATAACATTTCACTCTCGCAGCTCCATTTCTTCATGATTAAAATCGTTACACACACACACACACAGACCAATTTGCGTGACCCACTTTTTTGGACTCAGGGGATCTCAACATGTATACTAGGTATACATCTTAATCTCGACATCGAATTTTTGACATTTCTCTATATAGGTTTATCTCTCTTTATTGAGATTTACTTACTCTATATAGGTAAGAGAAAATAAAAATCGGTTGATTGAGATCCAAATAATTGAGTTCTTACTGGATAATTGATAATTTCCGCCATTACCATTTTATTTCACGCGTGCCTGTATTTTTTTTTTCTCCATTAAAATGAGCAAATCTTATTTTTTTGTGATAAAAATATGGAAATAGACTATTTAGATAAAATAAACAAATAAGTAAAATGAAATTTTTACTTTACAATTACCATGATTGATTCAAATGAAAGGAATTTTTTTTTTTTGTTGATATAAATATTCTCTTTAGTTTGCATAATTTTATTGATTTTTCAGCATAAAATATTCAATCACTGCATTTTACAATCGTATGACCTATTTGACTTTTTCATTTTATCAATCTTTAATGGTAAACAAGGGAATATATTTTCTCTGATAATTAAAATTGGGGTTTATCATTATTATGAAGAAGAAAAAAAATGAAATTTTTAATTAAAAAAATTTTTTTAATTGAACGCTGTAATAGTTTAAAGCTTTGAAGGATGAAATAAAAAAAAAAAAAAAAACTTTTTTATTTAAAAAGTAGAATGAAATATGAATAATACAAGCTATTACGTTTTGAGGAATCATACTTGGAGGATTTAGAATTTATAATAATATGAGCTGGCGTAAATAGAGAGGGAGATACGAGGCTTATGAAGCCTCTCTATCTCTAATGAATACACAGTTACGCATCAATAATTCTCAAAAGATATTTAGGTGCTTTATTAAAATCTATTCATTTGATTAAATATATATTTTGTTACTTTTTATTAATTAATTGAATATATTAATAATAATTAATGATCTATGAAATATCTATAATTATCTATTTATCCGTTTAATAAACATTTTTTTTCAAGAGAAATAGTATCTTGCTGTTGTAATAAATAACAATTAAATATTAATATTTATTAACTCAAAAGGTCGATATACTTGTGAGTGGAGCCTTGAGCTTAGGCAACCAAAATGCGGAAGTGTTGTCCTGCTAATTTTGGAAGATTCCAGCGGCCACAATTTTGAAGCTATCGACCTCAAATTTTTTTTAAAATTAAAGCTATTTAAAATATCTACAACTTATAGAAGCCCTTTTTTTGATTTTCGAAAAAATAAATTTTTTTTTTTTAGATTAATCGCATTAAAGAAATGATATTTAAAAAAATTCACTCTATATCTTATAGATAATTAAATTAGTAATCATTGTGTTAAAAAATAATTAATTTTTTACCCTTAATTAATTAGCTGGAAACTTTCAAATGAAATGGAATAAATCCCTTGTATTACTATGGGAAAAACTAACGCCATCTCTTGCCGCCTAGAGTAACTCGGTACTGAATCCTCTTCTAACGGTTTTTCGAAACTCGCACCTTAAAAAAAGGTGATTTATTTATTTTAAAAATATTAGTTTGGTTGATTAAACTCAGGCTTAAGAACATCAGGCATTTGTAGCACCGACTGTATATATGGGTAGAGCCGTAGATCGAATCCCGGTGGTTGCTACTTTTTTAAGTTAATAAATATAAAATTTAAAAAACAACCTGTAGAGTTGTTATTGTTCTGTTTTTTATTTTTACTTTCTCTTACCTATATGTAATATATAGTAAGAAATTATTAGGACATGTCAAAAATTCGATTTTGATGGAAATACACTTGTTGAGGTCGCCTGAGATAAAAAAAAAGAAGTGTGTCCCGCAAAATGGTATGTCTCTGTGTGTGACGATTTTAAGAATGAAGGAAATGAGCTACGAGATTGAAATTTTATATTTAAGTTAAGTACCCTCCCAGGCAGTTGAAATAAGCTTTTGAACAAAATTGGCCAAAAAGTACTATCTACTTAAGTTCTTTTTTAGTTTTGTTCGATTTTCTCAAAATTTGTTCAAACAATTTTGATTAATATTCATAAATCAACTATTTTTTAGATGATCTTTAAATAGTATATAAGAATATTTTTCGTGATATTTGTTTGAAGTACACTTTATTGATGTAGTATTTATTACAGATATTTCATATTCGTTTTCTGGCTCTTCGTTCCATAGAGTCAATTGTTAGAGTTAAATGCCTATGGGGATTTGTATGTTAATTTCGATTCACAAGGGGGTCTCCTTTGGAACTTTTTACTCATTTAAAAAAAAATTTTCCAATTCTTCTGAAATTTTGTATTTATTTAGGATTATCTATTGTGAATAAAATATCCAAATATGAGATTAACATTATGAAAAATAACCATAGTTTATTTCAAGCAGTCAACATTTAAAATACGTACATAGTCTATAGAAATTTTGAATCAAATAATTTTTTACTTTTTTTTTTTTACTTTCTCTAATTACTTATGAAATGCAAGTGGTCAAGTTGGGAACTAAGGTGCTATGGGAAACTAAATATATCTCGACACAATTTTTTTTTTTTTTCTCCTGTCAAACTCGAGCAAATTTAATCAATATGACACCCATGGTAAAATTTTTTCTCTACCCATATTAGTTTTATTTAGAAATTATCATTTATTAAGTATTGATTTTGCTTTTACTGCATTATCAGATTCGTTAAAACTAAATAGTAGTAAATCTCTATATCTCTAATAAATAATAAATTATATAAATATTTATTTTTATTAAATAAAGTATTTGAAAATGTAGGGAATCGAAACACGGATTTGTTCATTTATACTCAACAATGCCTACTTTTTACGACTATGAGTAAATTTTTTATATTATGAATATTTTATTAAATTTAATAATATATTGTTGTAACGATTTTGATGATCCCTTAAAAGCGAATTTAATTGTTCAGACGGACTTGTTGTTTACATCCTTTCAAGAACCACAAAAGTATCAATCAAAATTTTAAAGTACACTCTCAGGATGTGACTAACAAAAACATTATACTGAATTTTGCAATTTTTTGGTTAATTAAAAATGTGCTAATATAAAATACAAACATTCTTCAATATTTAAAAAAAAAAAAAAAAAAAAAACTTCACTCATAAGCGCTATATGAAATTTTTTAAATTTATTAAAAACATGCGTTCTTGGAATTTTACCAATAAATAAACATGAAGTAAGAATCGAATTTCAAAAGGATTCCAATAAGATTTTAAATGAACATATTATTCTTACATAAAACAATGTTGACCTATATACCCCTCTGTTTTAAACTTGTAAACAAAGATTTTAAGAATCTCTCTGGTAGAATAAAAAAAAAAAAAAATATTTTTAACCCCTGAAAATTATAAAAACTCGTGGTTATATTTAAATTAAATTGTGCGAATTAATTAAAATTACGTTTTAGGCTTAATATTTTATACACCTTTACTTTCCAATTCCGTGTGATTATTTTTCACTCGTGACTAACTTTTATCATATATGAAGTATGTTTTTGCTTATGAACTCAAGAAAGCACATGTTCCAGATAAACTGGATATCTCGGGCTTAAACCTCGGGATCAGTTGATCTGACAGGGAAATTCATACACTGAATATTATTTGATTACATAATCTTTTGATTAATTACAACCGAAAATTCCCAAATTTTATAGTTTTTTGTTTATAGAAATGTGTTACCGTTAAATAAATTGAATTTCTTTCCGGGATTATTTACCCGATATGTTTTGTACACGTAGGCACACACCTCGAAACCAACCGGGCTCTGATTGTAGCTATCCACCGCTACCTTCGATGTTGAAATTTTATATTTAAGTTAGGTACCGTCCCACACAGTTGAAATAAGCTTTTGAACAAAATCGGCCAAAAAGTTCTAGTACTTTACTGAAGTACTTTTTCAGTTTATTTCGATTTTCTCAAAATTGGCTTTAACGATTTTGATTAAAATTCATAAATCAACTATTTTTTAGATACTCTTTAGAAATATTTGAGTAAAATTTTTCGTGAAAATTGTTTGAAGTACAATTTACTGATGTAGTATTTCAAGATTTTTCAAATTCATTTTCGGGCTCTTCCTTCCATAGAGCCAATGTTAAATCCCTATGGGGGTTAATTTCGAATCAAAAGGGGGGAACCCTTTGGAACTTTTTACACTATTAAAAAAATTTTTTTCAATTCTTATGACATTTTGTATTTATTTAGGATTCTCTATTATGTATAAAATATCCAAATATGAGATTAAAATTTTGAAAAATAACCATAGCTAAAGATATTCCGACTCAAAAAAAATCTGGAGTGCGTTAATCACACCAGATTTTTTTAATAATAATGCTAACTTAAAGCAACTTAGAGTACATACCCTTCTTTTTCCCTCTTTTTTCTGTTCTTTTACTGGATTATTTTAATAATATAATAATTTTAAATATTCCTCCATCCCCAGACAGTTTTTTTTTTTTTACTAAATTTTTATTTCAAAACAATAATCTTTCTTTTCATCATTTGAAATTAATAAAATCTAGAAACAAAACATCAAAGCTTTTTTTTTTATTCCATTCTCAATTTTCATTAAGTAGAGAAGTAAAATTAAAAAAACAAGATAGAGAATAATTTAATAAAGAAAAAAAAAACCTATTCAATTTAAAGGATTATCATTTAAATAATTTTAATCCTCTCAATAGACTTTATTACGAATCGATCGCCATCACAATTTCTAAATCTTTTTTGATATATGATATCCGGAACGTGAATTGCAATCAAGTAAATAAATAAAAGCCTTTAGTAAACGATATTAAATAAATAGCAAAAGCGGGAATGGCCTATTACTGTTCTCGCTTTATTAACAGTTTTTACACTAGTTTTATTTATTTCTATAATGAAACAAAAAAAAAAAAATTAATCTGAAAACAACATCTTAAAAAACTCAGTTTTATTTTCCATTTGGAGATAACATATCTCATATCATATTGAATGTCTTACATTAGTCTACTTTTAAGCAAAAAATTAATCAAACAAGTTGTAATAATAATATTATTTGTTTTTGTCTTTATAAATATAATCAAGAACTGTTTATTTCTTATAAATGGTAATAAATAAAGCAAAAGAGTCTAATAGATCCTCAATCGGAGTCATAGCCTTCAGGCTCTAATCAAAAAAAAAATATTTAATACTTTATTCCATTACACATTTATTTACACTTTAAATATTTACAAGAGGTATCAATGACGTAGCCCCACCCTAATGAAAAAAAATCTGGTGTGACTGGCGCACAGCACACAACTTTCTCTTACCTTCGGTAATCGAAAGTTGTGCCTGTTCTTGTCACACCAGATTTTTTGTGTCGACATGTATTTAGTTTCCGCCAATATATTGAAATTTAAGATGTCAAATTTATAAACATGAGAAAATATTTATATTTTGTTACCATGGCAACCATTTCTCCTATCTTTCCTATGAAGCACAAGAGTAAAGTGTGCTTCAAACAATTTTGAGGGCAAAACGAGAATATAGATTTGAAAGAGCATCAGGGGACCTCAAAACGTGAAGATCCATCAAAATCTCGACATCGAATTTTTGACATGAATCCAATACTTTCTCTCTCTCTATATATATTAACATATATATAGAGGTAAGAGAAAGTAAAAATTCAATAATCCAGTTTAAATCAAATTGCGACCGTTTGGTTTAGCAACTTCCTGTTCGAAATGAAATTTTCCACCCTTAGAAAAAATTGTCTGGTCACCAAATTCCCATCGAAGTCGGGTTGCGCTGTTAGTACTCTTTTGGATGCGCGTCTCGGGGTGCTAATTTTGGGAGGTTCCAGCGGCCACAATTTTGAAGCTATCGAGCTCAAATTTTTTTAAAATTAAAGCTATTTAAATTATCTACAACTTATAGAAGCCATTTTTTTGATTTTCGAAAAAATAAATTTTTTTTTTAGATTAATCGCATTAAATAAAACATTTTTAAAAAATTCGCTCTATATCTTATAGATAATTAAATTAGTAATCATTGTGTTGAAAAATAATGAATTTTTTACCCTTAATTAATTAGTTGGAATCTTTAAAATGAAATGGAATAAATCCCTTGTATTCCTATGGGAAAAACTAAAGCCATCGATTGCCGCCTCGAGTAACTCGGTAGCCAATCGTGTTCTAACGGCTTTTCGAGACGCGCACCTTAAAATTAAATTAAAAACAGGAGTTTCAAAGATTTATTAAAAATTAATATTTTTTTGGCACTTAATCTACATGAAGTTAATTTTCAACTTTAGTTGTAAAATTACTTCTCATAATGACACATGAGTGGCGAAATGTACATTAACGGTCGATTGCTTCACTTCTAATTAACTAGCTAGTTGACTATGATTTTCACATAGACAAGCTGCCTATCTACCGGGCTTTAGTCTCAATACTATTGCAATTGATGGTACATACATAATGTTTCAAATAGAGCCAACCGTATGGTAGACTTATCTATTTAAATAATAAATTTTTTTATCTAATTGATAATTATAAATAATCTCCATATCTGATATCTATTAGGTAATTGATAGAATAGCATCTGTGTAATGTATAAATCGAAACGTTTTTAACATCGAGATTTCTCATCAGATAGAAAGATTACCAGAAAAGGTTAAGATTAAAATTTTAGATCGATTGTTAAACTTGTTTCAAAGCTCCTCATCATCACAAAAATAAACCTTCTTTCGGCTTTCTTTTAATTAAATTTGTAATTCTTTTTTTTTTAAACATTCACTCTCTTCTTTTTTTTTTTTTTAATTTATAGGAGTTCACAAAGTGCCTGATTTTAAAAGATAACAAATTACTTGTTTAAAAGAAGATACAGCTTGATGGTTTCATTTAATAAAACATACTATTTTATATACGGATATAATTCAATTCCACCTCTCTCGATGACAATAACACAGGCCATTAAAAACCTTTTTTGGTGGCATTGAAATTTAGAGCTATTCCTGGGTATACGAGTAGCACTGATTTCTGATTTCAAAAATTCCATCAGTTTTTCCCCATCAGCTAGAGATAGAGAAAAAATTAACTTTTAAATTAAATTAGAAGGCAGCTCTTATACAGGTCTATTCTCTAAAAACAGGCGTTAAAATTTAAAATAAACAAATGGGTGTTAAAAAGTAATATAAGCGTTAAAGAATGCTATTCAAAATCACTTCCTTGCCTCAAATAGCTATTCTGTAAACAAAAATTTAAAGCCAAAGCGTTAACATTTAGTAAATAGTGTTAAAAATTAATGCCATGTCTAGGGAGTGGCTTTAATATTTTAACGTCGTGTTTAAAATAAACATGGCGTCCTTAACTTGAAAAGTAGGGTTATGATTTTGATAGCTTTGAAATAAAAGCAACATGTTAACGTCGCTGTTAAAACTTTGTTTAGAGAATAGCATTTTTACAATTACATTAGTTTTTAACACCCATTTGTTTATTTTAAATTTTAACGCCTGTTTTCAGAGAATAGACCTGAATTTGAGTTTTTTAGATTTTTACTTTCTCTTACCCTGAAATATATGAAATATATAGAGAGAAAGTATTTTTTTAATGCGTTACCCCATAAAAATATGCAAATAGATGAAATTCATTTTTTGAACTTTGAACACCCCAAAAGAATTTTTACATCTTCTATAGTTCTTTAACTTTCCAAAAATCACTCATTTGTATAAATCTGTTAACTATTAACGAAATTATAAACAAAATAGCTATCAAAGTCAAGTACAAATATAAGCATATTTTATGATAAAATGGTGTTTTGCTTAGAAATTAGAGCTATCCTTGGGTATATGGATAGCAGCGCTAAATCCTGACTTTGACTCACTGTTTTGTTTATAGTTTCGATAATAATTAACACATTTACACGAATATATGATTTTTGGAAAGTTAAAGAACTATAGAATATCGTATATCTATTTTTGCATTTAGGGATGGAAAAAATTGTATTAGAGGTGTCCAAAGTTAAAAAATTTTGATTTTTCTAAACTTTATGATCTGTTTTGCACCACTAAATCACCTTTTCAAATATCTTCATGTTTTTAAGGGCTAATGCCTTAAAAAAATCTAAAAAATTTAAAATAAGAGCCGCTTTAGAGCACATTTTATATTAAAATTTAATTTTCTCTATATCTCTAATACTAGAATGATGAAGCAAAACTGACAGCATTTTTGGAATCAGCGTTACCCATAGAGCTCTAAATACCCCGGCACCAAAATCATTGTTTGCCTGTGTATTCATCCACTTTATTTATTTTCTGAATTGTATAGTGTTGTTTTCAAAGCAAACAGATTTTGTGTCATCAAAATCAAATTTTTTTTTTCTTTTTTTGCATTCATTGCCCTATATTTATTTTTCTTTATTTGTTTAGAGGAATTGAAACTTTTTTTGAGTTCGTTTTCAGCACAGGAAACGAACCTCTCTGACCATTATCACAAAAGACGATTCTTTGGCCCAATATCTGGGGAAAAAAATTATAATTTGATTTTTTTGGGCTTCTTGGTGGCATTAATTGATTTTACTTTCTCTTGCCGTATATATGAAATATATAGAGAGAGAAAGTATTGCGATCATGTAAAAATTCAATGTCGAGATTTTGATGGAAATACATGTTTTGAGGTCCCCTGAGTCCAAAAAAGTGGGTCCCGCAAATTGGTCTGTGTATGTGGACATTTTTGACCATGAAGCAAATGAGCTAGGACGTTGAAATTTTATATTTAAGTTAGGCACCTTCCGAACTCCTGTAAATAAGCTTTTAAACAAAATCGGCTAAAAAGTACTAGCACTTTACTGATGTACTTTTTTAGTTTTTTTCGTTTTTCTCAAAATTCGCTTCAAGGATTTTTTTTTTTTTAATTCATAAATCAACTATTTTTTAGATGTTCTTTAAAATGTATATTCTCATTTTGCTGTAGAAATCTTCTGAAAACCACTTTACTCTTGTACATCATAGGAAAGATAGGAGAAATGGTTGCCATGGTAACAAAATTTAAATCTTTTTCTTTTTAGATTAAAATTCATATAAATCAATTATTTAGATGGTCTTTTAAAAAGTATATCAGTAATATTTTGTGAAAATTGCTTTGTAATTCAGTTTTTTTCAAATTCATTTTCCGGCTCTTCCTTCAATAGAGCCAATGTTAAATCCCTATGGGGATTTGCATGTTAATTTCGATTTAAAAGGGGGTCCCCTTTGGAACTTTTTACACATTTTTAAAAAAATTTTCCAATTTTTATAAAATTTTGTATTTATTTAGGATTCTCTATTGTGTATAAAATATTCAAATATGAGTTTAAAATTTTGAAAAATAACCATAGTTTATTTCAAGCAGTCAACATTTAAAATACACAGAGCCTATGGAAATTTTGAATCAATTGACTTTTTTACTTTTTACTTATGAAATGCAAGTGATCAAGTTTGAAACTAAAGTGCTATGGGAAACTAAATATATCTCGGCACAAAAAAATCTGATGTGACCAGCACGGTGCACCACTTTCTCTTACCGAAGGGTAAGAGAAAGTTGCGTTCTGTCACACCAGATTTTTGATTCTCTCCCTCCTTTTTGCGGCGTTTCAACAAGTTCCTCTTTTTCAAGGTGGTTATTCTATACGATTCGAACTCTTCTACTTTCTCGAATCACCGCCTCTGAGACTTCAATTTCATTTTAGGACATATATATATAAAAAAAAGTCACACAAGTCTAAATCCTTAGAGAAGGGAGAGTTTAGAACGAGTCATTGCGTTGTATGTTAAAAAATTCACGAGTTTTCAAAGATAGGGTGGCGCAGTGTCATGGTGAAGAAACGAAAACCAGATCTGATAGCGATACCGATCAATGTTTAAATTATTGGTTAAAATTGATTGCATCGTTCCAAATAACAAAGATTCTATTCGTGTTGGTAAATTATCAATTCAATTATATTTGTTAGAGTGTTTAATTGTACTTTAATTCTTTAACTCCCAGTCCCGGAAAAGATCTTCATTTTAAAATAGCCTAAAAAATATTTCCTAAAGGTCAATAGGGTAGATTGTCCTTCAGCTAACAGTAAATGTTTTTATAATTAATTTGAATATGTCACCTAATATTAGATAACAAATTTATTTGAGATTAAATGTTTAATAAATTGCTCATTATTAACTAAATATATTTAGACTACTCCCATGCTGAAGAAGTTTACCAAAGGAAATTTATCATACTTTTTCAAGGTCATCAATTTTTAAAACACTTCCCGATGAGCTAATAGTCTGAAAATTCGTATTCTGGGCAATTTCAAATGATAAAACATTAGACCAAACTAATGTGGTACTTTATTTGAAGGCAAAAGTCAATTTTCAAAAGACTTTCCGATGAGCTAGAGATCTGAAATTTTATATCTATGCGTCATTTGTCATTTTTAATGTCTCTAATTGAAAAGACTTTAAAATAAAAATATAATAATTAATGCTTTTATTTAAGTTGAACTAAAAAAAGAAAATACTTTCATTTTTTTTGTAAAAATTGTTGAATATTTATGCATGGGGCGCTGAGGGTTTAAGGTGCGCGTCTCGAAAAACCGTTAGGACACGATTGACTACCGAGTTACTCTAGGCGGCAAGAGATGGCGTTAGTTTTTCCCATAGGAATACAAGGGATTTATTCCATTTCATTTCAAGATTCCAGCTATTTAATTAAGGGTAAAAAATTAATTATTTTTTAACACAATGATTACTTATTTAATTATCTATAAGATATAGAGCGGATTTTTTAAAAATATCTTTTATTTAATGCGATTAATCTAAAAAAAAAAATTATTTTTTTAATTTAAAAAAAAAAAATTGAAGTCGAAAGCTTCAAAATTGTGGCCGCTGGAAACTCCCAAATTTAGCACCCCAAGACTTGCACCTTAAGGAAAACAATTCCTAAAGCTATCAATGAGCGCCCCACGCTTTTATTTTAAGTCATAAATATTCAACAATATTAACAACAAATAAAAAAAAGCATTTTTTTTATAGTTTTTTATTGTATATATTTTTTTTAATATTAAATATTTATTTAATTATAAAGATAATTAGAAGTCGGATAAATATGCAAAAATATAGATATGAAAGAAAAATAACGAAATATGCAAACCAAAGGCTATTTGAATTTTAAAAGAAAAACTTTTATTAGATTTGATGTATACTAATCAACTTAGTTTCAAATTGTTTATCAACTAGATGCTAAATCCACCTGCGGCGGCCTTGCCTCTGGGCAGAGAATTCGTTATATTATAAATTAATTGATTGATATTGATAAAATTTCTCCAATTTAATTTAATATATTCTAATTTTTTTTTTTAATGTTTATTCTAGATTATAGTTTTATAACTTATTTTAATTTAATTATAAGTATTTTTTTATATACCGTAAAATCATTATACTTATATTTCTTATTGTTATTTCCCAGGTACGACGCACATGTGGACAAGCGAAATGGCTTGAAGAGGAAGAACATACAACATCCCAAACTTCAACATTTCCACCAAGTACACATGCACCTGAAAACGATGCCCTCGAATCGACCTCGATGAGCCTTCTTTTAGCCAGTGTCAGCAAATCTAGAGGATTTTATGCCAATTTGGCCGAATCTCTTTGCAGTGATGAAAGTTTTGCAGAGACAAGGGATACTGCTGATTGTTGGAATGGACATCGGGTGGGAGAGTAAGATCTTTTATTTTATATCGTTGTTTTTTTGACTTAGGGCCGGTTGCTTCACTTCTAGTCAACTAGCAAACTTATCCAACCGACAGCAAATCATCTATATAGTAAACGCTTAACTTACGAGTTAAAAAAGTTTTTTCATATATCATCATTTTTAAAAATTTAAAATAAATATTCAAAATTGGGCCCTTAGCACAATGGTAGAGAATCTGCCTCTTGTGCTAGGGTTCAAGGTTCCCGTCTCATGCGACAAAAATGTATTTCAATTGGCTACCGATAAATTTAAATAGATAGAGACGAGGTCTAAATGGCCTCCGATGCCGAAAAAGACCTTCAATAAAAAAAAAATATTGAAAATCAAAATAGTTAATTTTTTAACAAAAATTTAAAAATATCCAAAGAAATAAATAAACAACGCTTGTGTTTCTAATTTCATCCCTTATACCGAACTTTGTGTCTTAGCTTGTTAACTACTGTCTATTCATATGTTTAGGTTAACTAACTTCAAAAGTCATAGTCAACTAGTTTATCCGAGGTATAGTAAGTTGATTAGAAGTGAAAAAACCGGGCCCTTATTGTATTAATAGCATCGCGCTATGAGGTCAGCATTTGATAATTTTTTTTTTATATTTCTCAAAATGTAGATATACCAAAACGGTAGTTTCTTCAAGTTTGAATGCTCAAAAGTATAATCCTGAACTTACATGGACTCAACAAAGTGCCGATCCTCGAATTCCTCAACTAAGCGACCAACTAAGACATATACGTCAGGTAAGCGAATGCTTTTAAATAATTAAGAAAAAAAATTAATTACTATCCCTATTAATTACTTTCGCTTACTTATATATGTAATATATAGAGAGAAAGTATTGCGATCATGTCAAAAATTCGATGTCGAAATTTTTATGTACAAAATATGCCCCAAAATACTAGTACTTTATTCAAGTACTTTTTCACTTTTTTCGATTTTCTCAAAATCGCCTCTTACGATTTTGTTAAAATTCATAAATCAAATATTTTTTAGATGCTCTTTAAAAAGTATATGGGGAAAATTTTTCGTGAAAATTGTTTGTAGTACACTTTACTGATGTAGTATTTCAGATATTTCATATTCATTTTCCTGCTCTTCATTCCATAGAGCCAATGTTAAATCCTTATGGGGATTTGCATGTTAATTTCGATTCATTCTTTTTACACATTTTAAGAAATTTTTTCCATTTCTTATGAAATTTTGTATTTATTAAGGATTTTCTATTGTGTATAAAATATCAAAATATGAGATTAAAATTTTGAAAATTAACTATCATTTATTTCAAACAGTCAACACTTAAAACGCAAGTTTGGAACTAAGGCGCTATGGGAAACTAAATATATCGCAACACAAAAAATCTGGTGTGACAGCACAGTACACAACTTGAATGTATTTCAAAAATTTATCATTTTTTTAATTGAGTGAAATTTCTCTTTCAGGTACTTCTTAGCCAGATGAGCCAAGCCCCGGAAGCTGATTCCCTTTTGCGTGAGGGTGAGCATGAGGGTTCTGGAAGTGGATATCGAGATGTATCTATTCCCTGGTCGGAAACGGATGATTCTGAACCTGGGCCAGGCTGGCAAGATCAAGGTAGTGGAAGCGGCGACCATGAAACTGGTAAGTCTCTTGCCTATTTATTTATTTAGTAAAACTTTTTGTCTATTTTAACCTCATCAATTTTATAACTTTTTTTAAAAAACTATTTCCACACAATTGTTTTGTTTCATTGTAAGATATACTGAAGTTTTTTTTTTTTTTTTTTAACTTTCTCAATGATTGAGATGGAACAGAAGAGATTTTTTTCTAAAAATGATAATGCTTTTGAAGGAAAACTTCTTTTAGATTAATCAAGTTCATGTTCACTTCCTGAAAGCGTTGCTAAACGTTGCATCCCCTCCACTCGGTTTGAGCTAACGATTATACTCAACACATTAAATATCTCAGAATAATAAATCAAAAATTCAAATTTAGTTTACTCGTTAACTATTTGAACATATCTGACCAATTTTCTATTGTGAATGTGAATTTTGAAGTTTCACATGAATACACAGTGTTTTTTTTTTAATAAAAGTAATACTATTTTCTAATTTTATTTCGCGAAGCAGACATAAATATATTATTTTTTATAAATTAATTTTAATTACAAAAAAAGATTTCCATATATATATTCAATATAAATAGAAGACAAATCCGACGAACTTAAAAATATATTTTTCAATGGGAAGTAAATATATATTTACTGGAACTAAAATATATTTACATACAAATTTATTTTTTAAACTAACAATTTTATTTTTTATAGAAAGTTTAGAGATCCGTCATTGAGGGACTTGGTTCTATAAGATGAAAAACATATTCAATGTACCATCTATTGAAATAATATTGAGACTAAAGTCCGGTAGTTAGGCAGCCAAAATGGCAGCTTGTCTGTGTGAGAAATACCTTTTTCAAAGCAGACAATAGGCCGAATGACTATTTTTAACAAAAGAATAACTATAAAAATTTATCTTTTTAATATATTTAATAATTGAAATAAACATTATCTGAATGTTTTAATTAGAAAAAAAGTTTAGTGAAGGCTAATACGAATGTTAAAGTCGTAGCTTTAAACTTAAAATTGAATTATTTATGAATTTCCGTAAGACAGGCCTCCTTTTATCCTCTTTCGTGTGCCATTTGGGTTGCCTAACTACCCGGCTTTAGTCTTAATACTATTGCAATAGATGGTACCTCACTTTCGATTTTTTGGTGAAATTTACATTTAAAAATAAATGATAAAATATACTTGTATTTTTTTTTTTATTAAAATATTCGTTTTATTTTCAGAATTGATTAACACCAAGAAACCGAAGTTAACACAATCAGAAATTCCACCAAAGGTTTCTTCTTCGAGTATAATAAAGAGCACATATTTGGAATGTGTTTTTACACTGTTCATCTTACTTCTACACTTTTGGCGATATTCTTAATTGTTCTACTCATCCGATCCTTAGTTGGACTCAGCACAACTCTACGTTGTTTAACTGTTTTCTCTATCAGGGTCTGACAATTCTTAATGAAAACAAATATTTTGTATATAGACTCACGAAAATTGTATGGCATTTATTTAATGCGCGAAAAGAGTTCTTCATTTTCAATGAAAAAAAGTTATAAAAAAAAAAAAACAGAAAAAAATAATAATATAAAATGATATAAAAAAAAGAAAAAAGACAAAAAAAAAAAAACAAAAATAAAAAAGCGCATTTTAATTTCGAGTGACGGTGGAGGCCGCCCGCCGCCTTCTTACCTAGTCTTCACGAGCAATAATATACTTGTATGATAATTATGATCAAATCATTATTACTATATAATCATTATTTTGAAAATCACGGTCCCATTCTTTTCTGCTTAATGTTTGACTTCGGCCATACCTCCTTTTTGAAAATTTACTAAAAGCCGGATAGTCTTTATTTATTATAATCAAATAGGCTTGAAGGGCAAGTAGGAGTAGCCTCTAAATAACTGCATTCAGAAATTTTCTCAATAATTTGTTTTAAGGTCGTTTACGACATCTAAAGCCATTTTAGACGGCATCCCTATTTATTTCAAATGATTCGTAGCCAATTCAATTGAAATAGATTTTTATCGCTTGGGACGGGAAGCGAACCCGGGTTCCCTGGCACGTGAAGCTTATTTCTTCTCTCTGAGTCACTAGTCACGGGCATTTCTTAATTTAGAATAATTTCAAAAAAAAAAAAATATAAAAAAACTTTATATTACATTTTATAAAAATAAAAAATGTATTATTAGGTTTGTTCGTTTCATTTACCATGGTAAAAAGTGCAAAGCTAAAGCGTATCCAAATTGCATAGAACAAAAAGTGCAACTTTTGCTATATGTTCGATTCAAGTCATGAACTGAGTTCTTAATAATCTAACCTAACCTACAGTTGTTATTTTTATTACGTTGATCTTTTAAATAAATAAAAATGATTAATAATTATAAAGAAAATTAATGAAAAAAAAAAGCCTAAAACTTCTTTTTTTATTGTCGATATTATTTTAATCGAAGTGGATTGAGAGAAAATGGCGACAAAAGGTGGTCATCTACTAAAACTTTGGTTTTGAGATCGCTCTTCACAATTCACACCAGCTATTCGATTTGATCAAATTAGGCAGCAAAATCTACATTTTCTGCCCCGGCCTAGGTTTCAAAAGAACAGAATTCAAGTTATGCTAGCATGCAAAAAATGAAACGAACAGAATGCATGGCAAAATTATACTGAAATGGCAAGCGAAATGAACACCTATTATTTTTAAACAGACGTGACAGTTTAAAACAAGCTTTCTAATTTGCTAAAGCCCCGGCTTCACCTTAACACAATAATAAGCGAACTCCTACTTCCCTTTAAACTAAAAAAAATCGTTGAAATTCGCATATTGTTGTTAAACTTCTTGATATTATCAATCAATTCTTAAGTCAAAGACTTAGTTTATTATATATCAAAGCAAGTTAGTAATTTCGTTATTTTTTTTTCTTTTATAAAAATGTTTATAATCTTCAATTTTTTTTTCTTCCTAACTCTTTACTCTGAACGGACATTGAAAAATTAAAAATTCTTCCGAAGGGAGGGGATGACGTACAATTCTTTTGAATATGATATTCCTTATTCGTTTTCTATTCACATATTTTTATTAAAAATACTCGAAGATTTCTTATATTTAGGCTATTATTTTTCTTTTTTAATCTAAGAGAAGAATAAAATAAAAGCATTCCTCTCTTTTCACTAAAATTGTTTTTTTTTTTAATTTGATTTTATTAACAAGTTGATTTTGAAGACTTAAATCATCTCGAAATTTAAACCGGCATATTTATCTCCTTCGTTGACTTAATTAGAAATGATTGATTTAAAAAAAAAATACTAAGAATTCAAAATTTTACATCATCAACTCGGCCTTCAAATTCCTTAGATTTAATTTTTTTTTTTTTTTCTCCTTACCCTAATTATTCGTCATTAAACTAAATATCTTTTTATACGAATTGGGAACGAAATATATTTTACAAGAACTTGCTAAGACTAAATAGTGTAAATAACTGCGCATTGTTTTGTTGTTTATATAGAGCTTCCAGATTATTTTGGCGGAAAAAGGGATTTAGATTGTTAGGCGGAAAAAAAAATAATAATATCTCTCTCATTTTGAGTTAGGTATTACTTTTTGCTAAAGAAAAAAAAAATATAATATTTTATCGTCTAGTATCCCTTTAAAACAAAAGGACATGTCTTAAATCAGTATTCAGATAAATCTTGACCATAATTGGTTGAACATAGGGGAGCCCGAAAATTCCGGGATCGCGAAATAAACCCGAGTCTAAACAAATTTTTAGTTTAAAAAAAATTCTGCTGGATATCGGAAATCTCTTATACATTAATAGTTCTGTATAAGAATTCTAAATGCATTTTTAATAAAGATATATATAGAATTATTCCAAGTTTTATTTTGAGTCGAGCTCGAAGTCAATCATTTTTTAATTATCAATTAAAAACTAATTAAATTTTTAAATTATACATATATATCATTTATTTTACTAATTAACTAAATGAATGCACAAAATTTTTTTAGATTTATTGCTCTATAACGATTGTTAAATTTCCCGTTTTGGAGCAATGAATTGAAATTAGTTAAAACAGATGATATGTATATTTTTGTTGTTTGTCATTTCATGAATCAAAATTTCTCAAAAAATCGAAGAACTCTCTTCATCGTACGAATGAAAATTTTTAATTGATAATTATTTAAAAATAAAAAAAAAAATATTTTAGCATATTTTAGGGTGCCAAAACTTAAAATGACCAAAAGAATTAATTAATTTTGCCATTACACTCAAAATAATAAAAAAAAAACAAAAAAAAAAAAAAAATAAAAAAAAATATATGTATTCAGAATAAAGACTGTAAAAGAAAATTTATTATTTTGAAATCTCAAGATATCGATCACAACTTCACTTTCTGAACGGTATAATTCATAATTCAAGGCAAAAGTTTTATATAATTGATTTAGACTTTCACGGTTGTTAAGTGAAATAAAAGATATTTTGGCATACAACAGGGTTGATTATATAGTAATTAATAATACCCTTTTCTGGTTATCCAACTGCTAAATAATAAATCACAATTAATGCCCAAATGTCTTTTATTTCTATTTTCTTTATTTAATTTAAAAAAATTCCACCTCTCTTTAAAACAGTCCGTTACTTAGTTGCTAACTTTTTCAATATTCGTATTTACGATTAATTTTTATTTTTCGTTGTTACTTATATTTTTATAATACCATCGATTAAAGCCCTGCACGGGTAGGTCCGTATCCCGCCCAGCCCGAGGTCAGGAAGAAATTTTGGGCTGGTAGCAAGTCTAAATAAACGGGTTCGGGCGGATGGGCACTCAAATGAAATCGGGCGGGCACGGACCTATAAAAAAATCATGAAAAAGTTTAGTTTTTTTATTATCAATTTAAGATATATAAAAAATTAATTATTTTTAAATAATTTTGTTAGACAATTATGGGTCGTTTTGATAACTTACCTACCCCAACATTAAAATAGCCTCCCTATGGGGAAATACATGGTGTTTGTCCTTCAGCATTAAAATAGCTGAAGGACAAACACCATGTATTTCCCCATAGGGAGGCTATTTTAATGTTGGGGTAGGTAAGTTATCAAAACGACCCATTCATGCATTCACTAAATTACGGGCGGATTTAAAATTTCGGGCGGGTACGGGCCAAAAAAATCGGCCCGTGCAGAACTCTACCATCGATGGTTGGCAATTCAAAAAGAATACTTTTTTACTTTATCACTGCTCTTTTTAACTGTGATTTTTCCTAATGTCTTGAGATTTGACAAGGACACAACTTATATACTATTTCTGAAATTAAGATCATCTTAGTCTCCATCATATCTTTATTTAGAATAGCGCTTATTAAATTTCCTCTAGCGTTAAAAAAAAAATAAATAAAATAAAAAATAATTTCATTTTCTGCTCAATATATATTAATATATAATCAGAGTAATATTTTTCTAGCAAGTTGTGAATATCTTTTGAATTGTTCAGAAATTATAGTTAGATAAATTCTGTGATTTTCATTTTCAAATTTATTTATTGAAAATGTGTTAATTTTAGGATTAATGATCCCTGTCTCGTCAAGCTATTTAGGGAAGGCTTATTGTTAAATCTTTCTTCTCTTTAGATAGATTGTTTAAAATAAAAATATTTTCTTATTAACGTTATTTTAGATGATAATAATTAATTCTTTATATTTACGGGCCGCTTTTTTAAATGAACGTGTCACAAATGACAATCACTGATTAGAGAACAAGCAATTCCTTAGGAAAAAAAAATATATATTTATATTTTTTTTTTAAGTCTCTCGCTATTTAGACCCTATTTTTAATTAATTGGTAGCCAATTTAATTTAGAGAAATTTCAAAGCACGGGAATCCCTGAGCCCTAAATACCCGTTTATATTTCCTTTGCTTCACTTTGATGATCGAATCGCAAATATTTTTTTGCATAGACTATTAAAGGATGCTTAATCCAAATTTTCATTTTATAATCGATTTTATAGAAAGCTTTAAATTAAAAGGTGCTTTGGTTCTAATTCTAAATTAGAATAATAGCTCTATGTTGCGGGCCCACAGGTGGGGGGTAAGATTGCTCACAGCCATCCCCCCAAATTGCGTCCCCTAAAATATTTTTATTTTTTTTACATACTAGAATCAAAAGAGACTGGACCCGAACATTTTTTTTCCTATCTCTTAGATTCTATGGTATGATTGAAAATAAAAATTCTTTTTATAGATTAAAATAAATATTTTATTTTTAAATAGAAACGAATGATTTCAAGAATGACTTTAGGGAAAATCATAATTGATTTGAAGTTGTCCTCTCGCTAAAATTCTTTTATCTCATTATCTCAAGAAGCACTTGTAAAAAATTTTTAAATGTGAAACAGAAAAAAAAATTCATCCTAAAATTATTTTAATAATAATTATCAAGAGATCTATACATAAATTATCATAAAATTATAGTTAAGATCCGGACAAAATTATTGCAACTTAGGTTAGTTTTTAACACTTTATTTACTTTTAGTATTAATCTAAAGAACCAATCTGTGATGGCTTTATTTTAATTATAATTTTTTTTTAATTTTGTTTAACTGAAAAAACATTTAATTTAGGAATAATGAAGCTAACATTTTAAGTGCTTAGGAAATATTTATTTCCTCCGATAATTAAATCAATTAAATGAATCCTCTTTATTTATTAAGAATGAAAAACCAACCAATCTTATATTTTAGATAATTCGTCAACCATCATCAATTATTTTTATATTTCTTTGGAGATTAAACAAATAAGCGGATTAAGGGGGAGTAAGAGTGGCCGTCTAAACTTACTTTTAAAAAAACTTGACTATTTAGATGATTTATTTAAAAAATTAACTGTTAAATAGTTCAGCATTCTTGCAAAAGATAGCAGGCTAGTCAAACAGCCGATATAATTAGCCTATATCTGGCCTATATTTATATATTTTTATGCTTTTATAAATATTACAAAATATATAATAACATTTATAAAGTATTCATTGTTAAAAGATCAAGGAAAGTCAACCAAATGCATTAGCTACCATTCTGACATCTCTTGGCAAATTTTCTTAATACTTTTTAAGACACATAGCGCCATCTTATCGGCAAAAATATGCGTAACAGCTTAGCTCCTACTCCCCATTTTATTGATGGCTTGCCGAATTATCTTCATAATCAAAGTCAATGGTTTTTCTTTCTTGACATTAAAGCTTCCAGCAGAATATTTTCTACATTTGAATCATTTTTGTTTCAATGACTCTCATCCAATTTCAAATGCACTTAATCTTTCAAGTGCAATAATTTGTTTTATCTATTCCATTAACAAATTATACTCCATATATAATATATAATATAGCCAAAAGCCTAATTCTATCTCTCTCTCTATCTATCCTATTCTCTTTTTCAATCCCGCCTTTCGAAAATGCTAAAAAAAATTTCTTTTTAAAAGAAATTCTAAGCTCACTTTTCATATCATTTTTTAGAAGAAAAAAATCATATCAGAAAAAAATAATAATTGTTTTTAGATAACACTTTTTTTAAATTTATTTATTATTTTTTTTTAAATGTCGAGCTTTTCGCGAATTTTCGTAATGTTTGCATGAGGAAAGAGAAATAAATACTCTTTAAAAAAGGGTTGATATGGGATTGTTGCTGGGCAAATCAGGGATGAATGACGAACGAATGTGGGAAAATCTTGTGTGAATGAAAAAGAGATAGAGGGAAGTGTGGAGGGCAAAAAAGCAAATTGCATGAGGCCTAAAAAGATATGGAATCGCGTTATGAATATGTATGTATATATGTATGCATGTATGTATGTATCGAAATTATATCTATTTTTTTAAATCGTTTTAATTTATTATTTCTAACAAAATTTTTTAATTTTTTTCTTCTTCCTATTAATAAAAAAAAAAAAAAAAAAACTTGCTTATGCAAATAATAACATCGAAAGCCAATAGAAAATAGAAAAATATTGTAGAAAAATTTTTGACGGTGCTCGACTTTTGTTTGAATTAATTATTAAAGACATTTTGTGTTTTTTTTTTTCTTTATCTCACTCTTTTTTTTATCTTGGGGGAGGAAATCCGTATTCCTGATTTATAAACGGTAAAATTCTCAGTATATTTTATGAATTTCACCGCTTATTTTTTGCTTTTTTAAAGCATTTAATATTAAATCAGGAGTTATTTATGGATCCCCTGGATAAATAGTTTTATATATAATTTTTTTTTTTTATCAAATGAACGAATTTTATAAATATGTATATTTAGGGAGCTAAATAGAAATAATTATGCTTTATTTAGATTAAAACATAAATCACTTTATTTCATTCTAAATAAAATTTGAATGAAAAAAAAAAAAAAAAAACATTTTGCATCAAATGTTAATTTTGATTATTTTCGAAAATTTTGAGTCATTTATTATTATAGTCAGTTTTTTTTTTTTTAGAAAGTGATGTTAACATTTTTCATACAATAATTGTTATTTAATTTATATAATCATTTTATAATAAATTTGTTTATAAATTAAAAATAATATTAATATAACATATAAAGTGTTTTTTAACGAATATTTTCATTAGGCAGGCGCGACATTCTTTGTTTCTATACAGGGTCCTCAATTATAATTATATATAAAATTGCCAAGAAGAATAATAAATAAAAAAAAATCAGATAATATTTCTTATTTGATAATTCTTGGTATTTTATTAATATTTACTTATTTGAATTAAGTAAAACAAAAAAATTCAAGGGCTAGCCCCGGGGATTTTTATATATAGTAATAATTTTGAAATTTTCAACTTAAAAAACAAATAATGATGAATGGATAAGATCAGAATGTAAACTCGCAAATTTTTTCCCCTTTATTTTTTAAAATTAATTCTTAAAATGTGCTTCCATACCATCAGTATCTGCTTTATAAATTGAATTTATTTAGAAATATTTTATATAAATTTACAAACTAATTTATTTTATTTTTGATTTTGTACTGAGGATGATTGTTTTGAAATATTTGCATTACGTGGAGATATATTAATGGAATTGACTGTTTTTGGTTTGATTTTTTTTTTATTTAAACTTAAATCAAATCTTGGGCGCCCGCACGGAGGGGCAAATAGGAATATTCATGTAAAAATTTGATAAAATGGTGGAAGCAGTCCATAAAATAAGGAAACTAGTGTTTTTCTTTCTTGGACAAAATGTGGCTGGTAGTATGTTCTCGGGTATAATTATTAAAAACGCATAATGTTTATTTTTTGGTTTACAGGTGCGCAATCATGTTTCCGCCACCATAAGAGCCATCACCAGAACCAATATTTTCATCCACATAACAAAAATGTCTTGAGGTGTAATTTAGACTATATGTTTAACAATTATCTTTATATTAAAAAGTTATTTTCGAAATTAACTTTTTAATCATTTAAAAATATAAAGATAATTGTTAAACATACACGACCTTTTTGTTATCTGGATGAAATATTGGTCTGATAATGGCTCTTCTGGTGGCCGAAACATGATTTTCAGCCTAAACCAAATTTCGGCTTCAATTTTAGTTTCTTGTTTTAAACTTTTTATTAAAATTTCCCATACAAAATTCATATCATTTTATTTTTTTTTTTATAGTAAAATTTCCATTTTTTTCTCTTGCGAAAATTATTTGATTTTTTTTTTTAGTATACGAGTCTCATCCCATCTTTTCAAACTCAGGTTTCTGGGCTGGTTTTTGACCGAAACCAGGATTTTTGGCCGAAACAGAAACTTTGGTCGGTTCCTACAGTAAACCAAAAAATAAACATTATTGAAAATTAATCGTTTTTAAAAAGAACATACTACCTGTTACTTTTTGTCCAAGAAAGATAACGCTAGTTTCCTTATTTTATAATTATTAGTAAGTTTGGGTCCATACAGGGGCGGATTAATGCAAGTTTGTCGGGGGGGGGGGGTTTCTTTATTTTTTTTTTATTTAAGAACTTGTGGCCATTTAGACCCCTTTCCTATTTATTTAAATTGATTGGTAACAAATTCAATTGAAATTAAAGAGCGGAAATCATAATTTCTTTAGATTACTAGTTTTTATAATATTGTGAATTTATTCTCGGGGGGGGGGGCGATCGCCTCCACCGCCCCCCCCCCCCTTTAATCCGCTCCTGGGCCCATATAGGAACAAACAATACAAGAATTAAGAAATGTCTGGTTTTAAAAGTTCCTATGTGTATCAGAAACGTTATATTACAATTTGCTCTTCCCATTTTGAACCTGCGGACGCCCATAAAAAAACTAAATTATTACCGAGCTGCCCATATTAAAAAATTGATGAAGGATTTCATTTACAATGAAGGAATATATGTGACATTAAATGTTATTAACCATCAGACCTTAGACGAGTCTGAAATTTATTTTAATCAAAGAAGAATTTATCTATGTAATCGTTTCTTCTGTATTAAATGTGTCATCACATATATTCCTTAATTATCTTCTAATTAATTATATTTTAAATTTGATGAAAAATATTTTCTTTTTAAACACTTCGTATATATTTTCTCCAATGAATTATTTTTTTCTATATACCTTGCTCTCAATATTTTTTTTTTCGAAATTTTTTATACATTTATTAATAGCTTTGAATAATTTTCTATTGTGCTTTATCATTTATATCCGGGAATCTTAAGTTAAATAATTCTAATAATGGTCGCGACTTCGTAGGTAAAATTTTATATTCTAGTCAACAAATAGTGGCAGCCTATGTGGTCATTATTAAATAAATTTAAAAAAAATATTTAATATAAAAAAAAGAAAATTTCAAAATGTATATAGTTAGGCTTCTTAATTTAAATAATTAAGCATTAGATTTTGTTTTTCAAAAACCTTTTTAATAAAATAAAATATCTAAGCTGTGGCAAATTTCTTCTAATTGCTCATATAGTGTTAGTTTATAATTTCAAAATTGTTAATTTAATTTTTAAAAAAATAAATAAATAAAGAGTGGTCAAACTTTATTTATTTTTATAATTTAATTTAATGAAATAATTTATAAATTAACAAGTGAATTATAAATTAGAAATAATTAATTATTTGTAAAAATTAAAAAAATATTTAAATGAAAATTAATTGCATTTTCATGTTACATTTTAATCTCTGTTTGTTTCTGATTAAATCGATTTGAATATTTTTTTTATAATTGCCTCTAGTTAGCTCAAAATTATCACTTGTTGCATGTACCATTATGATAGTATGATAAATAAGTTTTATATTGTGAAATATTTAAGATATGTTTAATAAATAATTAAATTTTAATTATTATTAAAAAAAGTTTGACCACTCCTTGTATATATTATTAATAATCCAAAATATAAGTAAAAGGAACACAATAATTTGTTACACTATTGCATTAGTAATTTAAAATTGTATATACTATTGATATTGATTGTAGACAAAAATAATATTTTCAATTGTGATAATGTTTAAAAAAAAATTATCATTTTTTTTTTTTTTATGGATTTGATGAAGGACTCATTTTGGTGTCTTTTAAATAAATTTGCATATGGACCGTTTATTTTTAAAGTGGTCTAAGTCGATTTAAAAAAAAAAGATATCACATAATTTATGCTTAAATTAATATAAATTTTCTATGTATAACTAGCTAGTGGTAAATTTCTTAAAAAATTCCCATGTTTTGTACAATTGAAAATTGGTAGGTAAATAGATTTTTTAATAAACAGAAATGTTAACCTTTCATTTTCTCGAAACAATGGAAAATGGACTTACACAACTTTCAAAATAAACGGTCCATATAATCCTTCACGATCTTTTTAAATTTATATTAAAATTAATAAATCTTAATTTTAAAATTTAAAAAAATATTATTTTTAAATAAAGAAAAAATTTTTTCTTTTAATTCTATGGTAAAATATTATAATTTTTATATTAATTTTTTTTTTTGTTTTTAAGAAGATAATTTTCTTTTTAATGTGTCTCCTTACTTTATTACGGTTTATCATAAAATTTTAATTTAAGAAAAAAAAAAATGTGATAACTTTCTCTTCGTTATCTGAAACCAAAACTAACGCGATTTTTTTTTTATCAAAACAAAAAAAAAATATTTATTTAATAAATAAAATGTGGAAAACAAGAGATATATAATCAGACTTGATTGAAATTACTTAATATTCGATTTAAATAATTTTTTTTTTAATAAAATTGTAAAGTTTTTTCAATTTAGTGTGATTATGGGGATAAATTTACTAACAACTTTTAATAACAATTAATATTAAAATAATTTAATGTTCAAATGTGCCGAAAAAAAATCTTGTTTGCCATATCTATCACAAATCTAAATATTGATTTCCTTGGGAAATTTTGTTTATTTTTCCCCGGGTTTTGAGTTCCTCTGTGATAATGCGTTAAAAGCCACAGCATTGTCATAACTCTCATAGATCCACTATTTGTTCTTGTGCCATAATAGACTAAAAAAAAAAAAAAAAAATTCCAATGGCATTCAATTTCTTTTATTGTATGTCTGGATTCGCTGCCACTTAACAAAAACAATCGAGTTAGATTAGCTTTTCTAGGGCTTGCCATTTTTTTGCTTTCACTAATTCAATAACTAAGATGCGAGCTATGAGATCGGTACAGCAACTTTTTTGCTTATATTTTTTTATGAATAAATAAAGATTGGTTTATATGTGGAAAAAAAAACTATTTTGCATCAATTTTTTTGGAAAAAAAAATTAGTTAAACTGCGCAAAAATTTTTCGACCAAATTTGATGCTCATAGTTAGTGGAGGGGGAAGAACCTCTCTCCCCTGGCACGTATTCGCCAAAAAGACCACCATCTAATTAAAATACTTATAGTTGTTTTGTTTTATTTATATTTGAGAAAAATGACTCTCAAATTGTCTATTTGAACAAATAAATTCATGCAAAATAATAATTTTCCTCGTATAAATCAAAAATATATTTACCCTAAAAAAAAATCCACTAATATTATATATATATTGAATGCACTTTTTTTTTTTAAGGTAATATGAAATAAAAAAAAATCTCATAATTTTATGTTTTTGATCAAATTATTGTAAAAAAAAAAAAAAAAATACAAAATATTTATATTGTGATATACATTCATACGTGAGAGTCGATAGATGGATGGATATTCTTACTAAAATCCATGAAAAGAAGGATGAACAGAAAGTTTTGAGTGAACGATGATCGAAAACATCATTGACTTTGCGTTATAATAATCTATATATAAATATGATATTATATATAAATATATGTATATATATATATATATATATATATTTATATATATATATATATGTTAACTGATTATCAAATGTAAGATAAGCTAAAAAAATATTGATTATAATTATATTTCTTTTATTTTTCCTTGTGAATTATTTCTTTTTTTTTTTAAATTTATGTCACCAATAATGAATTAATTCTGCATGTCTATTGACTCTCTTCTATCTATTTTTTTAATGAAACAAAACAAATATATAAGATCCACAATAAATGTTTAAAATGTTAACATTCAAAATTACCGATTTTGTCATTTTATTAATTTAATTAATAATATCCTTGGGCTTATATTTTTATTTTATATTAGACAATGAAATCAAACTAGATCTTAGGGAGGGAGGGTTCGGGTGGCCCAAGTGTAGGCAAAACAAGATTAGCGACACCGTCAATATTACATGATATGCAGGTGGGAGCGAAAAGAGCCCTCGGATTTCAAGCCATCAGCACATAAATATATTCAGGGATTCAGGCAAAGTATTATTAGAAATTATTGCAATAATAATAATAAATAAAAATAAAAGAACAAGGGATCAACTTCGTTGTCGATTTCTTTAAAAGTTAATGTTTTAATTAAATTATATTTTAAAAGACTAAAGAAAATAACAACCTTTGTGGCGCGACAAAAAAAAAAAGTAAAAAAGGTTGAGAATCACTCTATTCCAGCGGTTCCCAACCCGTGGGTCGCGGACTTATTGGAACTGGGCAGCAGACGTCAAAGAATATATATATATACATATTGGGCCTCAGCGTTTTTTTTTTTTTTTTTTTTTTTTTACGGTGAAAGTGGACCGCACATCAAAAAAGATTGGGAGCCACTGCTCTATTCTAATTTGAAATAAGACTGCAATTTAATATTTAAATTTGTTTTCAATAAATTAATATTTAATTTTATTATTTGTAAAGTAAAATTTATCTGAATTTTTTTTTTTAATTGAGTATTTAATTGAAATTTGTAATATTTTTTCAGCCCTTATGAATAGCGGGGGGGGGGGGTTGCGAATGCGCACAGGGATGCGCAATCGTTTGAGATTAAATATTTTCCCACTGGGATCGCCACCGGCGCCTCAAAAATAAGGTTTGTCGCAATTGGATGCCCATTGGCGAACATGGGCTTAAAACGTTGTTTGATTATAACAAGTGGGCGGGTTAGGGCAACTTCCTCAAAGTTTGATTCTAGGCCTTTTACTAATAAATAAAAAATAAATTAATAAAATGAATTATATTTAATTATTTTTATTTGAATTATAGTAATTTTATTTAATTATTTCAATAAGAATAATGATCCAAGAAGCTCGATTGCTTTGACTTTGACTCCATTGAAAGCAAGCCAATGCCAGGTCTCTTTATCTCTTCCATGACTTTGCCAACCAGACCAAACCGGCTACTCACATGTCATCAATTCAACTTATTTATATTTCATATTAATTATTTCCAATTTTAAAGGTCAGTAACCCATTTAAATATTTGTTTTATTGGTTCAGGATTATTATTTTCAATAAATTAAATAATTAAAAATATTCTAAACGTGATTCAACAGGATAACCTTTCTTTGCAAGTCTGTCAAATTTTATTTTTTCATTTTTTATTTAATATTTTATTTCTTTTAATCATTTTATATTTATTTTAAAATTAATTAAGTATGCAAATTATATAAATCAAATAGATTATTCGTTTTATTAACTCGATCACTATTTCCTTCAATTTGACAAATATTTTTTTTTTCCTTTAATTTTTAATTTGTTTAAATAATTGTGTTTTGTTTAAAATTATTTTTCTTATTTCGTTTATCCCTAGTTTGTAAAATTATTATTTAATGAACTTTTAAGCATATCAGCTACAGCCACGTTCTATTATTCAATTTTTAACATTATAACTTGAACTTTTGAGGTAAGGTCAGTTGAAGGGAAAAAATATATAATAATCAAACTATTTCTATCAAGATTAACCAATATTAAATATTTCATTCATTCATTCAATATTAATAATTTAATTACATGTTTAGAAGTATTTATATAAATCATTTTTGGATTTTTTTATTTTTAAGATAGTATTTAAACACTTATTATTTCAAATTACTATATACTAAAATCTTATATAATTATTTATGTTAAAAATCTTTATTAAATGATTTATTTTTTCATTTTAGATGTGATTTGGATCAAAAGATTCCTCTTCAACTCATATGTTTGGAGCTCTGAGAGAACATTATGTCACTCAAATATATATATAATAGAATTTTATTCTTCAAATGAAGAGAAATGAAATTACTGATTGTATATAATAAAAGAAGAGAAAATAATTCCGCTGTTTTAAGCCAGAATGTTTCAAAGAAAATATACTTCGATTAAATATCATGAAATAAGGTAAGCCTCAATAATTTTTGATTAATAGATATAACAAAATCAAAACACAATTTTTTATTTTAAATTAACTCCGGGCGTCAGGGACTGATCTTTTAATATTAAATTTATTTATTTTTTATTTTAGATGTGATTTAGACCAAAAGATATCCCTTTCATTTGGAATTTGTAGAGCACACTGTCATATATATATATTTCATTAAATTTTCAAAGGGAGATAAAAAACTTAAGCTGTTTTAAGCCAGAATGTTTCAAAGAAAACAGAGAGCGATTAAATATCATTAAACAAGGTAAGCCTTAGTAATTTAATACAATAATTTGATTAATAGACATAAAAAAATGAAAAAACGATTAATTTAAATTAGCTGATAATTTCTTTTTACTTTTTATTTCAAAATTCCTTCGAAGATTCTTATTGTCATTGATCCAAGCTAATTCATCGTCATCTCACTTTTCCATTTAGTCTGTTTATTTATTTTCATCACTCTATTTTTCTAATAATATTAATAATGGCTTTATAGCAAGATGGTCCTAGAGTCAAGGAATGACAAAATTTGGGTTCCTCTTTTATTTCTTTCTTTATTTAAAAGTATTTACAAACTTCAAGTTTACTGGAGCTAAAGAGAA
>JAKCPI010027280.1:0-16178 GCA_023213315.1 Euborellia annulipes
AAGTTATGAATAAAATTGTAAATATGGCAACATCGTTTCCATGGAGTGAGTGCGAAAATATAGATATATTTGTAAACTATTAATGTTATGTTTTTTCCTGAAAATAAAAGATTTCTATTTTTCCTGTTCCTATAATTTGAGTGGCTCCGTTCTTAACATTTGGTGTCAGAAGTGCGGATGATTACGAGGAACATGTCAAAAATGGATGAGATATTTGAACTTTCTGAGAGATATGAAAATGGGCCAAGATGAGATTTCTAACAGGCTGGATAGGAAGTTGGAAACAATTGGTAATAGATTCACGAGTATTGAGAAGGAATTGGAGGAATTGGAATTCAGGAACCAGCAATTCTATTAAAGACTTGAAAGAGCAATTTTCGGCGCTAGAAAATAAGATGGAAGACTTGAACAGGACAAAGGTGGTAAACGGCCATAGGAATGCTTTGTCATTGAAAACTCCCATCTTCGATGGAAGCTCTGCATGGTCAACATATTTTAGGCAATTTGAATCCCTGGCTAAGAATAATTGTTGGACCGAGAATGAGAGAGTTACTGCTCTTGTTGTCTCATTGAGAGGACCTGCGCTCGAGCAGTTGCAGACCTTGCCTAAAGATAAGCAGGAAAGTTTCGACGCAATCGTCCGATCGTTGGAACTCCGCTTTGGGGATGAACATTTGCAACAGGTTTATCATCTGCAGTTGAAGTCGCGTCGCCAACGTCCTGACGAGACTCTGCAACAGCTGGAGGCCGATATTCAAAGGTTGGTGCATCTGGCATATCCATCTTATCCGTCTAAAATTTTACAAAGTATATCGACTCAAACTTTTATCGATGCAATTAGGGATCCTGAAGTCCAGCAAACAGTTAGGATGGGAAGACACGAGTCGAGTAATAGTGCTCTAGTTCATGCCTTAGAGTTTGAAACTGCAAAAAAACTTGCAAATAGCGTTAAAATAAAAGAAGTGTCCGAAGTTTCATCCAATAAGACTGAGAAATTGTTAGAGGAATTAGTAGGTCTTATGAAAACAATGAAGCCTGTGACTTCGAGACAAAATTTAATCTGCTGGGGTTGCGGGGAGGAGGGACACAGAAGGGATTCTTGTTTTAAGAGTAGAAATGCTTTGAAGAAATCTTTTCCGAAGGGAAACTCCGATTAGTCAATCTTGCGGGCCGGAGTTTGACTAATCAAGAGAATGGTCCCTCCTTCGAGAACAATTATCAAAATTTATTTATTAATGGGTTTCTAGAGAATAAAGAATGTACTCTCACTCTAGATACCGGAGCCTCTAAATCCTTAATAAGATTCAATTTAATAGATGAAATGAAAATTAATCCTCGTTATGATTCATTTTTAGAAACGGCAACTGGTGAAAGAGCTCCTATTTATGGCGAGGCCCCGGTTAACATACAAATAGCCAATGAAGTAGTTAAGCATGTTTTTTTAGTGGCCGATATTGTTGATGAATGCATCCTTGGCCTAGATTTTTTTAAAATTCATGGAATTGTTTTAGACATGAAGCAGGGAGTGGCTGTCCTGGGAAGGAAAAAAATTCCTTTTATCTCAAGCTGTAAGGAGATAAAAATAACTACCCCTAAGGACAGTGATTATGTTCTGCCTAAGGAGATTTATGATTTATATATTCGGACTTGTGATTCTTGTGAAAAATTAAATGAAGGTGAAAAGAAGAGCATTTTGAAGCTTTTGAGTGATTATTCCGATGTATTCTCAACTTCGGGAAATCCTTATGGAAGGACGAACATGGTTAAGCATGAAATCGAGTTAAGCGATCCACATCCTATAAGGCAACGTTCAAGACGAATTCCGTTCGTGAAGCAACAGGAGGTGAAGGAAATGCTGGGAGCAATGCAACAAGAGGGCGTCATTGAACCCTCGCGTAGTCCTTGGGCATCTCCGGTCGTTCTCGTTACTAAAAAGGATGGGTCCACCAGATTCTGCGTTGACTATCGTAAGTTAAACGACGTGACCGTCAAAGATTCTTACCCTTTGCCTAGAATTGATGACACCTTAGATACGCTCAGCGGTTCGAAATATTTTTCGACACTTGACTTAAAAAGTGGTTACTGGCAAGTCGAGGTTCATCCAAAAGATAAGGAAAAAACAGCATTTATTGCTGGTTCAGGCCTTTGGGAGTTTAATGTGATGCCCTTCGGATTGTGCAACGCTCCAGCCACTTTCGAACGGTTGATGGAGACAGTCCTCAGGGGGGTTAAACGGGAGGACGTGTTTTATTTATTTAGATGACATCATTGTCGTAGGAAAATCGGTCGAGCAATTATTGAGTAATTTGGGGGATATATTCCAGCGACTCCGGGAAGCGAATCTTAGGCTAAACGTTAAAAAATGTGAATTGGTGAAATCAAGAGTAAAATTTTTGGGGCATATAGTTTCCGAGGAGGGTATAGCTACTGACCCGGATAAAACGTTAGCTGTAAGTGAGTGGCCGATACCTGGGGACAAAGGCGAGGTAAAGAGTTTCTTGGGACTTTGTTCTTATTACAAACGCTTTGTTAGGAATTTTGCTTCAGTTGCTAGTCCTCTTTTCCAGTTGACGGAAGCTAAAAGAGAATTTAAATGGACTCCACAGTGTCAAGAGAGCTTCTCTAATTTAAAAAATCTGTTGTGTTCTGCTCCGATTTTAGCCTATCCTCAACCTGATCAACAATTTATTGTAGATACAGACGCGTGTAATTTTGGGTTAGGGGGTGTGTTGTCTCAGAAGATTGGTGATGAAGAATATGTAATTGCCTATCATAGCAGAACGTTAACCAAATCGGAAAGGAATTACTGCGTAACGAGGAAGGAATTATTAGCTGTGATAGATACTTTTAAGAAATTTCATTCTTACCTGTATGGGCGAAGATTTGTACTCAGAAGTGACCATTCTTCCTTGAGGTGGTTGCTTAATTTCAAAAACCCGGAGGGTCAAATGGCCCGCTGGTTAGAGAAATTGCAAATGTATGATTTTGAGAGTCAACATCGGAGCGGGAAGCTTCATGGGAATGCAGACGCTTTGTCTAGGAGGCCATGCAAGTTAGCTTGTGATCATTGTGTGCGAACTGAGAGGAAGGAGGGAATTAAAGTGAGGTTAACAAGGATAGATGGGGTTGCATCAAATATAACGGAGTATGATCAAAGAGGGGATCCGATCTTGGGGGATTTATACTGTTGGAAAGAGAAGGGAGCAAGGCCAACTTGGGAGGAAGTGGCAGGTCTTAGCCCGACCCACAAAAGATATTGGGCACTCTGGGACTCAATATCTATTGAGGAAGGAGTCTTGGTTCGTATTTGGGAGTCTGAGGATGGGAGGTCCTTCCGCACTCAGGTGCTGGTGCCACAAGCTAAAGTTAAGCAAGTGTTACAAGCTTATCATGACTTCCTGTCAGGAGGACACCTAGGAGTAAACAAGACTTCTGACAAGATTAGGGAAAGATTTTTTTGGTGCAACTATAGGATTGACGTGGAGGAATGGTGTAAGAAATGTGACATTTGCTCTTCAAGGAAGGGACCAAAGACGAGAAGTAGGGGTAAAATGAAGGAATACGTAGTCGGATATCCTTTTGAGAGAATAGCCATCGACGTAATGGGACCGTTACCTACCACTCGTTCGGGTAACAAATACATTTTGGTCGCGATTGATTATTTTAGTAAGTGGCCCGAGGCATATGCTATTCCCAATCAAGAGGCTAAAACGATAGCTGAGACTCTAATCAATAACTTAATTTCTCGGTTCGGTACTCCATTGGAATTACATTCTGACCAGGGACGGAATTTTGAATCTCAACTTTTCCAACAAGTGTGTGAACTTCTGAAAATTCATAAGACGAGAACAACGCCCTTGCATCCACAATCGGACGGAATGGTCGAGAGGTTTAATAGAACTTTGGGAGACCATTTAGCAAAAATGGTGGACAAAAAACAGTCAAATTGGGACGAATTTATCCAACTGTTTTTAATGGCTTACAGAACTTCCATCCATGATAGTACGGGACAAACACCAAGCAATGTAGTTCTTGGACGGGAGTTGCGGTTGCCTTCGGACGTCCTTTTCGGTGTAAACACACATGAACAAAGGGAAATGGACGAATATGTAAGGGACTTACGCAAGAGGATGGACTATATTCATGAGCTCACCAGGGAAAGGACAAAAGCCACAATTGAAAGGGTTAAAGAGAAGTATAATAGGAAGATCAACTCTGCTGGTTTTAGAGAAGGGGATCAGGTCTGGTTGTATAATCCTCAAAGAACGAAGGGAAGATCTCCGAAATTACAATGCTCATGGGAAGGTCCGTACCGGATAATAAAAAGAATTAACGACCTCGTATACAGGATTCAGAGAAATCCTAGAACGAAATTTAAAGTTGTGCATTTGGACCGCCTGGCAAAGTATAATGGAACAGTTCAAGAAGAACTGTCTTAAGGAGGGAGAAATGATACAAAGTTATGAATAAAATTGTAAATATGGCAACATCGTTTCCATGGAGTGAGTGCGAAAATATAGATATATTTGTAAACGATTAATGTTATGTTTTTTCCTGAAAATAAAAGATTTCTATTTTTCCTGTTCCTATAATTTGAGTGGCTCCGTTCTTAACAATATAAATAATTATATTTCATTCTTCTCTTAAAGAGAGATAGAGAGAAGGCAGTGTTGATATAAACGAACAAAAGAAGACGTAAAATAATTAAATTTTAATAAAGAATATATAAAGGCAATTTGTTTTTTGTTTAATAAAAATACACAAAGGTTTTCTCACATATCGATGGATTTATTAATAATATACAAATTTTGTCATTTCGTCTTAAAAAAAAAAAAAAAATAGATTTAAACTGGTGACCGTGGGCGCTAGTTGAAACATTATAAATATGTAGATATATTGTATATTGCTGAAATTTGATAGTTTCAACAAAACATTTTTTATAGGTTATATGTTTCAAGGGTTTATTAAATTTAAAATTAAATCAACATTTCCACGTTTTATTGAAATTAAAATGAAATTTTACACTTTATATACATTTCGGCATTGCTGCCATCATCAGAAGTCGAAATGCCGTGAAAATGTTAATTTGATTTTAAATTTAATAAACCCGAGAAAATGTTTTGTTGAATTTATATATTATAGGATACATATGAAGAAAAAAATCTGGTGTGACAAGCACAGTACACAAATGTTGATTTTAAAATTATAACAACATTGACGACTGTCAACTGGTTTATCACAGTTTCGGCACTTTGCAATTTTTAGGCTTGCAAAGTCCGATTTACAAATTTTAATATTTTAGAAAATGTACTTAAAGTACAGTAGAGTCCCGGTAATCCGAACTTCCGGTTAATCCGAACTCTTTTTGCGTACGATTTTTTTTTTTTTTTAGAAAAATTAGACATTAAAGGAACACTATTTTATTATTATTATGTAATATTTATTTAGAGTTTAATATCACCGACAAGTTTCACTGTTTACAACGTTATAAATACGACTTTATTATCAAAATTAACTAATACAAGCTTACAATTCCGGTTAATCCGAACTAATTGGGACCGAGGGTCGTTCGGATTAACGGGACTCTACTGTAATAACATTACAAAATTTGTACAAAAACGCATTCAAAATATTTTTTTTTTTTTTTCAATATTAAATTATGAAAAAAAAAAAAAAAAAATTATTTTACTATTACCTCAAATTCTTCAAATTTTCTACAAAATCATGGACTTGATAAAATTAAAATTGTATGATGGAAATTGTAGGATTTTATTTATAAAAGTAAAACAATTTGTTTCTTTTCCTTTATTAATATTGAAAAAAAAAAATGAATGTGTTTTTGTATAAATTTTATCTATATATATAAAAATGAAATGGGAAAAATGTATGTATGTATGTAAATATGTATGTATATGTTCTATAGAAATCCACAATTTTCAATGAATCCATTTGAAATTAAGTATCATATAGTATATGGCTCTGGGAGTAACGTAGTAATAATATGAATCTCTTAAATGTTTTGGAAAATTAATTATAATCAAATTTATTCAATATGGGAACACAAAATCAACAAGTTGGCTAGGAAATTAGAGAGCGTCCTTTATGCTCGAGAACCAGCTTCCTACCTGACTATGGGCTGGGGGTGGGGGCTACGCAGCAGTTGAAAAACGAAGAGACGACTCAGGTGACTGACCCTTTAAACAGTCATAAACAGACCCTTTTGTGCTGTTCCCAATCGGTACCCTCGCCTCGCTTGAATATAAGATCCTTCCTTAACATCTTAACACTTGCATTGCAACAAGAAATATCCCAAATTGGGAATAAACTTGCTCGCCGAAGGCGAGCAAGGGGTCCAGGGGCGCAGCCCCCTGGCTAGGGAAGCCCGCCGAAGGCGGGCTTGCGACTATTAAATATAAAACTAATTAAATTTTCTTAAATACAGTATTAAAATTTAAAAATGTTTGAGATCTGATGATGGCAATGAGCCGAAACTGTTAAACCGGTTGACTAAAAATTAAATATAAACTTACTTTTCGTGTTTAAAAAGTATAAGATTAATCTTCATTGATCTACTTTTTTAATTTGTAACAATTCCTTGGTCTTTTTTTTAAATATTAATATGCCGAATTATCGAATTATTGAATTTAAAGGTATGTAAAAATCAATTCAGACTTTTGTTAGTTCTACTGTATGCAATTTGAAATTCGATTTTTTCCCGTTGACATTCAATTTATATATTCTATACCTCTCTCTCTATCTCTAATATGTTCTCTAGCAATTCTATGTTAGTAAGGGATTGGTGGAGGTGGGGGGAATGTGTACATATCCAATTTGTATGCAGGCAAGCCCAGCGGTTGAATACAAGGCAAATCTCTTCCCGTCCCTTTTGTTTTTCTAAATTGTGTGTGTGTTTGTGTGTGCGGCATGGAGGTAAACTAATGGATTTGCTATCCATATATATTTGCGGCCTTTGCTCTATAATAACGTCATTTGCTACTTAATTACTCTTGCGGTTGAAGTTTTTTATATTAGGGGGTTTATACGCTTAAGCAATACTATTTCCGCTACCAATATGAAATTGCACTAGGTCTTGTTTTTGGTAAAATCCATATATCTCCAATTTTATAAAAAGCATAACAGGTCAAACAGGAACTATATTGTCGAAGAGTACATCCCCGAATCAAAAGTCCGATTATTGAGCCTCCTTATTTCGGAGTTGGGTGCAAAGTAAATCTATTGCATGTTAAATTAGGTCCGACTTTGAACCCCATAATGGTACAAATTTCTATTTTTTATCAGTTCCGGGACCAAAGTTGAACTTAAAAATTAGGACCTATTAGAAAATGGTATGATCTTAGAGTTCATTGTCGGAGCTAGTTGTCAGCTTACGAGCGCTCTAAATCAGATCTATTCAGGGCCAGAGGAACAAAAGGAGCTAAATTTCGACTCGAGGGACCTAGGACCAGCCGGTGACTAGTATCCAGAACCGCGTATACACCTTATATCCCTATTGATATGTAATTGGGGGGGGCCTGAATGGGCATCTGACCCTTCGATTGTTCAACTCTTACACTGTCGATCTAACTAATTCGGTCCGGTCAATCCATCTGCCATCAACCTCTTCGATTCGTAATCACCTTCACATAATTATCTCTTTCCGCACATTACCTTTGACCTTTGTGATATATTTGGCCAAAGAAGGTTGGCATAAAAGTGGGCAAATGCAAGTATTATCTTGGTCAACTCATAGATGCCATATGTGAATGGGAAGTAAATAACATAACCGTCTTGGTTTGGTTAGCTCGTGGTCTCAATATGTAAAGGGTGACTAAAAAGGTAGAGGGGATAGAGATAGGTAAAGGATTAGAGAAAGGGAAGAGGAGAATAAATGTATGTTTTAGCTCGGTCACCTCAACATAACCTTCTTCAATATGTGAATAGTGGCATGAGAGAAGTAAAAAAAATGAGTCTTAGCTCGTTAACTCATGGTCACCATCGATATATAATATGTGAAGGGTTAGAGAAAGGTGAGATGGAAAAATGCAGTCTAGGCAGAGATAATTCGTGGTAGAAAATTCACAATATAGAGGGGTGGAAGTTTTACTCGTTAATTCGTAATCCCCATCTACAATTATGTGACACGGTAGCGAAAATTTAAACTTTATATAGGAAGAATAATAGAAGAGTAGAAGAACGAGAATCTTGGCACTAGACAGTATTTTTTTCCGATGGGCAAGACGGATGCTAAAAAAATTTGGAAAATGGCGGAGTTTTTTTATAATTTTGTTCAATGACATTAGGGCACGGTAAAATAATCAAAAACCAGTATTTAAATACCGTATTTCACTCATAGTTTTTTAATTTAAATACGGTATTTGAAATAGTGACAGACCCTGAATCTTTTAAAGAGTAACAACCTTGATGTACCTTGTCCCTAAACGAGAGTTCAAATTATACAACATAGACTTATACAATATGCAAAAAAAAAAATTTATAATTTTGAAAATGGAACAATTCCGAAGAGGGATAAAACCCTTTGACCCTCCCCCCTCCCCTGGCTACGTGCCTGCGAGAGCATTTGCAAACATTTAAGGAAGGAAGCCTAATTCCAAACAAGGACAGAGAGTTGGAATTAATATTATGGTGAGGGTTAGAAAGAGAGAGAGATAGTAAATAGATGGAAATATCTCTGTTCCCTCTCCCTCTCGATTCACACACACACACACGAACCTACACATATGAGTGAAACGAAGAGAGAGAGAGATAGAGCTATTATATATATATTTCAGCTTGAGTTTCATAAGATTAACTCTATCGTTTGTTTAATTGCTTTTACGATATAGTCACATCGTAGTGGTGCTGGTGGTCGTAGTTGTTGTATATATTATAATATTATTCTTGGAGATCGATAAAATAAACTTATTTGTCCTAAGTCTGAACCAATCTATGAGATTCTCAATCAAAAGCAAACATTCTATCTGTCGTAATAAAGTATTTGTGCGGTTATGCAACATAAATAAATAAGTCTAGAGGATGATTACCGGGTGTTGGGTCAGAAACTTAGTATCATTGATGACGAAACCGTGTTTGACAGATTAATGCTAGAAAATATAAATGGGCTTTATTATTGTTTTGGTAGTACTGGAAATTGAAATTCTGTATTCCTTAATGGAAAGAATGCGTGGTACTTTTATGAAGTCTGTGAAGAAGAAATTCTTCCAGTATTTTTTCTATAAGAGCACAGTCTTCTAAACTTATTTAGTCCCATATGGCGAACTTTTGAATCTGTTCGAGATAGGATCCTGTGGATGAGAGATTTTGTTCTTATGAAGTCAGAATTTATAGGGTCCTTAAAAATTATACCACTGTGATCAAAAAGAAAGCTGAATTTGTTTATAAAATGTGAATTCTTTATTTATTCTTTCAAATCAATTTAATCCCCAAAAACCCCGTCCGATAAAACGCACTTTTTCCAACGCTTTTTCCAGTCCTCGAAACAGTCGGAAAAGTCTTTTTCCGGTTTAGCCTTCAAGACCTTCTTCGATTCGGTTTTTATCTCCTCAATCGTGTCAAAACGGCGTCCCCGCATTGGCCTTTTGAGTTTGCTGAATAGCCAGAAGTCGCACGAAGCCAAATCAGGCGAATACAGTGGTTGCGGAACGATATGAGTCGAGATTTTGACAAAAAAGTCGCGAAGAACCAATGCGATTTTGGCATCAATCGAGACTTCGACGCGTTTGAGACCCAAAACTTTAAAATGGTTTGGGCTGAGCCAAATGATATTCCCCATCAGCGAGATCTCTAATTGCCAATCGACGATTTTCAAGCACCAAATCTTTGAGTTTTTGGACGTGGCCCTCGTCGGTAGACGTTGATAGTCGTCCAGAGCGTTGTTCGCCTTCAACGCGTTCTCGGCCCTCTTTGAACTCGTTGTACCACTTATAAACGTTTTTTTGTGCCATAGTTTGATCACCAAAGGCCTTCCGCAACATTTTCAACGTTCCGCAAACAAAATTTGATGCAAGTTCTTTGCTCAACAAAATCACCCATTGTAAAAATCGAAAAATTCACTTTTGGTTGTTTACAAAAACAAGTGTAACTCGGAGATAATTAAACCTTTTGACAAACAGACGCTTGGCTGTTATAGACAGTCCTACCAACCTAGGAAAAAAAATTTACCTGCCTTCCTAATGCCCGGGAGTTTTAAATGACAATTTCACCTTACTTTTGATCACAGGGTATGTTGCAGGTCCTCCTCTATTTGGTGTACATAATTCGTTTATCTATTACCGTTTATGTAAAACCGTCCATCTTAAGGTATACACGGTGCGAATAACTGAGTGGGCAGCGGAACTAGTCGTACCTCAGCAGTTCGAATCACCTATGTTGCTGTTAGTTTAAAGTTGGTAAAAGTAAAATACTGTATATATTTTGAACAATAGAACATTGAAGAGCAACCTTCAGGAATGTCGTGGAACTCAAAAACTCTTTCTAGTCTTTCTTGACCAACAATTAGAAATAGTCAAATAGAAGTGTCCCTCAAAGGGCTAATGAGGGATAAGGAAATAGGTTCATCAACTTGTAAACAAATATCTATATGAAATTTTATTGATCCAAATCGTCTCACATTCATACATTTTGTAAATTAAAATACAAATAAATTACAAGAATTTTAAAAAAGTGGACTACACTCCGGATATAAACGTAATTTCATTTCATTATATGCATCTAATCTAGCTTTGGCGTATCTATAGATAGAAAAAAATAAAATAAATCAAATTAAATATTTATTTATTTATTTTACATCCCCCTACCCATTTATTTGTTTATTTTACATCCCCTTACCTTAAATAATCAAATTCAATTAAACTGAATTCAGTTTGAACAAGAGACCAGAAAATCTCTTGGAGGTGGTCAACCAAATGGAAATTTCTCGTTTGTGTTAATAAACGTTCCACTTGACTGGTGGTGGCCACACCATCATTTAAATAATATAAATATTCATGTAAAAATTGACAAATTTCTTCATCTGATGCGTGAATATATTTCGTTTCATTTGTTCCAAGTCCTTCAAAAACAAAAAAAAAAAAATAAATAAATAAAGAAAATAAATAAATTGTCAAATGGTGGTCCTTTTACCTAAATTGAATGCAAAGAGATGTGCAAAATCAATCGCTTGATAATTATAATCACTCAATTCATAATCAATAAATGCTACTTTGTCATTTGTCTGATCAACAATGATATTTTGCAGGTTCGGGTCGTTATGACAGAACATTAAAGGCGATTGGAGAGATTCAATTATCGGTCGTATGAAATCTAATTCAGATTTTAATTTCTCTAAAGATGGCATCATTGAATTAAACCTACAAATTAAAATAAAAAATATAAATATGAGACTTTATTAATAAATAATTGTGAGATTTTAAATTTATTTAAATTAAATTTTAATTGCTTTCCATTTCCTTATATGGCAATTAGTGATGCTCCAAGTGCAACTTTAATTTATTTTATTTTAACAAAACTCTTAAAAATTAAGATACAAGTGTGATATATCATTTTACTCAGGAGAATTTCTACTTTCAGAATAAACAATAAAAATTTATTTTTTACTTGATTAAAAAAAAAATTAATTTTTCCATGTTTACCAAAATTCATTGTCTACTTGTCTCTCATGTTTTAAGTAGTGGAATGGATACTACTTCAGATCAGTCTAATAAAATAGATAAATGATAATTTTACAGATTCGAGTAGGATGGCAGCCAGGAAAGAAATCAGACAAAAATTTAATCAATCTTTATCTAATTTTATTTCGATTGCCGACGTTTCGGACGCAATTCGCGCTCTTCCTCAGGACAATCGATACTTAATAAAATACGCCCATTTGTATGTATGTATGTACAGGACAATCGATAGTTAATAAAATACAGATGGGCGTATTTTATTAACTATCGATTGTCCTGTACATACATACATACAAATGGGCGTATTTTATTAAGTATCGATTGTCCTGAGGAAGAGCGCGAATTGCGTCCGAAACGTCGGCAATCGAAATAAAATTAGATAAAGATTGATTAAATTTTTGTCTGATTTCTTTGCTGACTGCCATCCTACTCGAATCTGTTAATAGTTCAGTAATCATCTCAATATTATGATAATTTTCTATTCTAGGACGTAGTATCTATTTCACTAATTATCAGCAGAATATTCTAGGACGTAGTATTCCGCTAATTATCAGCAGAATTCTGGTGAGTTTTCCAATACATCAATATCATATTTTAAGACGCTAAACTCATCGGATGCGGGTGACCTAGCTAGTTTTCCTATTTATTTTTTGAAATTGGATCTCTAAAGATTTAAAAAAAAAAAATGAAATTTGTATAAAATTTGTCTCTTTTTTTTTTTTGTCTTATCAAGTTGATAAAATGAGAAATGCATTTCGTTTTGATATTTTCCTATATACATGCAAATTACAAACAAAAAGTAATTTGTATAAAGACTCTATACTCTCGCAATCTTTGAAATGTCTGACAAATTAAATTCTATTATTTCGAAAATATCAAATAATAAAACGAATCTCTCTTCTAACTCTTTGAGAAAATCTAATTTGTATTTTTTTTTTAGTCGTCTATCGTACAAAATACTGTAGAAATTTATAAAATGAAATTTCTTATTTTCTCTTATACACCGTATATGTGCAGTATTGTGATTGTGTCTAAAAATTTGATGGGAATTACTTTTTGATTTAAATAACTTGGTTATATATTGACCCCTTCAGATTAATAAAAGAGAGAAAGAATGCACTTGAGTCCCTCAAATTAATGAAAGGAGAAAGAATGCACTTGAGTCCCTCAAATTAATGAAAGCGAGAAAGAATGCACCTGTTTTGATTTTGAAGATTTGAAAACTTATTCGGTATTTGTTTGATTTGATTATCAATTCGGGTCCATAATGATGGCTGACACGTTAGCCCTGGTGGCTTCAATCGATGCAATCGCGCTAGAGCAGATGCAATTTGACTCCGTATTGATGATACTCTTACCACATGACTCCGGGTTACTGCAATACCCGGTGTGAACGTGTAGACGAGACCGTTGTTCAATGACGCCAACAACGGGCTCGCTAATTCCATACTGGATAAAAACTACAGAGAGCATGTTAACAACCTATGTAAGTTGGTTTATGAAAAGAAAAAGACAAAAAAATAATAATAATAATAAATAGAAAATTAATAATTTGGTTTCAAAAATAAATTTCATTTCATTGTTGTACCTTTTTATTTTATAATAATAATTAATATCTAATAATTATTTGTTAATTTAACAATTGTTAAGAAAAATTATGAAATTTAAAAAAAATAATTAATTACAAAGAAAAAATTTTAACCACTTTTGAGTGTCAAAATGTTTAATAAAACTTTGAAACTTTGTCTTTAAATTTTAATTTTTTTTTTATATATATATTTCATAATGTTTTTACTAGGACCTTTCGGTGGATGGTTTAAATTTAACAAATAGTGAATAAAATAACGAATTCACCGATATCAAATAGAAATATTAAAATTGTTCATAACAGTTATTAAATAAAATTTTTAAATAACAATAATTAAATAATTAATTATTATAAAATAAATAGGTACAACAATGAAATTGTATATAATTAAGTTTTAATAATTAATTAATTTTAATTTATTCTCATTGTTTTTACCCGTTTTTATTTTAATTATTATTTAATTTAATAATTGTTGCTTTTGGGGGGGGGGGGGTGGTGTGATAAAAAAGAAAAATGGGAATTATCAAAAAAATTGGAATAATCCAGTTCAAAAAAACTCAAATTATTTTTTAATAATTGTTAAGAAAAATTTTGAGATTCAAGTACAAATTGATTTTTTTTTTTTTTTGTTTATGATGGGGTATAAAAAACTTAATAATATATTTTCCTGCAATATTTACAAATCAAAAATCTTAGAGCTAAAAAAAAACCAATTCATATATGTACATTTTCTGCTATTAAATTGTTTTTACTAGGAATATTATTCTATTAACATTGAATTGTATTGTTAGTAATGTTTTTTTTTATAATGTTTTTATATAAATATAAATTATATATATACTTTATATTGTATTTTTTATAAACATTTGCACGTGTATGCTCTGATTGGCTAATGGAAGAAATAACAAAAAAATAAAAATAAACAAAAATTAATTTTGTTACTAACAATTATTGAATAAATAATTATTAAAATAAAAAAGGTTCAACAATACAAATTTATAAATTTGTTTATAATATTGTTGAAAAGAATTATTAATCTTTCTCATTGTTAACCGCATTATTATTTTAATAATTTAAATTTGGTAATTCAATTTAAATAAATAATCAGCGTTCATTGGATTAGGGAAGAAATTAATGTTTTTATAACATTAGAAATGACTAATAATTGAAGATTACCTTGTAAATGTTTTTTGCTTTTTCATGGTCAATAAATTTTTCTGAATTTTTTCCATAAATTTTAAATAAAATTGGAACATCATTCAATCTCTGACGATTTGTACAGTAGATTAATTTATTTATCAAACCACCTGTTAACGTCTAGGAAAAAAAAAGAGTAAATAAATCAATATATAATTAACGTTTGTTTTGTTAATTGGTTGGAAATAATAATTAGATGTGAAAAAAAATAACTCTAATTTGTTTTAACGGGTACAGGAAAAATATTGGTATAAATAAAACTTGAATAAAAAACACATGGTGCTATGTTTCACTATAATTAAAACACTTGTAACATAAACCGGCACTTGGAATGTGTTATCATAATAAATAATAGATTAAAACATATGACCTTGTGTTTTTTATAATTATCCTAATTAGAGTAGAACAATTTTACCAGTTTAAATTGAAAGCTTTAAAAGGTAGAAAGTTTTGCAACTTGGTTGCCTGTTTGTAAAATGAAATTAAAGTTCAAAATGGGTTAAAATTTTTTTATTTAAATTTATTTATATAAATTTGATATTGTGAGATAAAATATTTCATCTGAAAACAAAACATATATCGTTAAATATTAATTTTATTGAAATATTATATTATTATATATTTATTATTATATAAAATTGTTCTAAATGAAATTTGAAACAACTTTTTGTTTGAAAAATATTTTAATATCTCTAATCGTTTAGAAGATATTGAGTGTTTTAGGTTTCAATAGCGCCCCCATGTGGAGAAATTTTTAATTAATTTAAAAATAAAATTTGAATCAAATGCAAATAAATATAAATACAATTTCTTTTAATTAATTAATATAAATATTTTAATTTCAATAAAATTAATTTTTATAATTTAATACTCGCAATTGATTTATAATAAATTCTAAAGGGGTTCAAAACACAAAAATCGAAATATCTCGTAAACTATCAACTTTAGAGAAATTTAACCCAAATAGAAAATTGTTCTATTTTTAATTTCCAATAACTTTTGTTTGAAAAAATTATTTGTATCTTGTATTATTTAGGAAAAAATTGAAATTAAAGAACACAAATTATTTTTTCTACCTTAATATTAATATCATTTGAATTCCATTCCGGGCGGATCAATGAGAGAACTTCTAAAACACCAGATTCTGAATCAACTAGTGAAATTTTCACGTTATTTAATTCTAACACCATAATTATGTAATATACGAACGAGGAGAGACGATAAGTAAATGAATAGATAATAAGCCACGAACAATTATTTAATGTATTTTTCATAAATCTGATAATGAAATGAAATGATGATGATTTAAAAGCTTATTAAATAATCTTTATTGATTTATTGTAGAGTAAAGTAATATAACGGTTAGCAACTAATAATAAAAACAACAAATTTTGTGAATAAAATACAAATCTCTATGAGTCAAAATATATTTTTTTTTTTGGTGTTGTGCGTTTTTAGTTTCGTAAGGGGCTTCAGGAGACAAAGCTGTTCGTTTCTTTTTGCCAAGAGATGGCATTAAGGGTCTTAAGGAGTGAGTCAAAACACAACTCCCACGAAAATTTGCCTACAGATAGTAGCTATATTAAATATCATACATTTTCGTTCATCTTTTTAATAATGAATACTTTATAAATAAATATATAAATAAGTGATCTGATAATACCTGCTGTTAGACTAGCCTGCCATCTTTTGCAAAAATGCTGAACTAG